>JBAMBL010000784.1:0-206032 GCA_037043405.1 Drosophila subquinaria
ATTCAATAATTCGGGTAATAAATATAAAATTAATTCAGGAAATGTAGTCTTAAAATAAGATTTCTAAATTAGAATTCTAATTTAACAATTAAACTAAAGTTCAAGCTAAAAAATTGCAATAGAACTGCCATCTTTTTACACTTTCTGTTTTCAATCACAACCCCTTTTAAGCATTTAAAACCATATATAAAAAGTTTGTTGTATTCTCGAGTGCAATTTAATCTGTTGAAGTTTGTTGTACGTATCTCGTTAAAGTCATCAGTAAACGATTAGTTGAATTCACATGCACTTTACAATTTGATAGCTCTGAAAACTTGCTTAAATTCAATGACACTTTGAAATGCGTATACGTAATATTATTGCTCATACGTTTAGCTTTCAGTTGCGATAGTTTAGAGGCAACTGCGAATACATATTTGGCATGTTTTGTGGACGGATAAACACATGTACATATATACACAAACATACACACACACATATACACGCCACTTGTGAAGCTTTGTACTGTTGCTAAATCTTGCGCTTTCAGTTTTAAGCATTTGTGCTTTGTTTGTATTTGTCTATGCGTGTATGTGAGTCTGTTTGTGTGTGAGTGTGTGTGTGTGTGTCTATGTTACCAGTATTTACATTTCACTTACACCGCAAAGCCGTCAAAGGTTTGTAAATTTCATTACGCTTGAGGCAACGCACTTAAAAAGCATTGCAAGCTGCTGTTGAAATGAACATACAAAAATATATACGTAATATATCTACATCTATATATGCGTATATATATCTATGTATATGTTTAAACTGCTGCGGTTGAGATGGGAAAGAAACACAAAATATTTAGTTGGAATAATTAGCTCACTGTAGTTTTCACAGCAACTTAGTTTTATTTCTCAGAGAATTGTAATATTAACGAAAATAGTCATAATTATAATATAACAAATTTTAATATGAATTCATTGATTCCATAATTTTTCGATATTTTCTATTTATGGCAACAATATGTTAGTGTGATCCTTTCAGACTCCAGATTTAACTTCCGGCTGATTTATATAGAGAGCTATTAAATTAAATTAAGGTTATTATTTAACTTGTAACCAGGGACCGCAAATAAGAGTTATGAGAAACTAGATTAATTTTTATTTTAAATTTTTCTTAAAAATTATAGAATAAAAGTTATTTTTCAAGTTTTATTATAAAAATTAAAAATAAAGCGCTAGGCGCGCGCCACCCCACAGTATTATAGATGTTAAGGATATCCGCAACGAAGCGGCTTTTGTTATTTTATAGTTTATAAGGAAATGTTTGGATCTCGCCTCGCGCAATGAAGCTCCTTTGTTAATTTTTAAGTTTACCAATTAAAGAAAAGCGCACGGAGCGCACTAAACCTAAGTAACCGGTTCATTTAATCAAGGTAGCGGTTAGGATTTAAAATTAGATTTGAACGCAACGGTCACCATTGCGACCATGCAGGCGTTAGCGATCGGTCGTACAACACTGCCGAACGCAGCGCCTCTTCACCTCGTTGTGAGAGAGCGAAAGCTCCGAGGTGAAGAGAGCAAAAGCTGTGGTGAGTTGTACGACCGACACTAGCGCGTGGCTTGCGAATGAGCGGCTCGGGAGTTGCGATCGAGAAGTGGAAGTGAGTGGACGTCGCAATTTGGCGCGTCGCAGAATTAAAGAGAGTGAGTAAGAGGTTAGGAAAACGTGCGGCAGGGAACGCGTAGTTGTAGAACCATAACCTAGAAGAAAACTAGAAATAAACTTAATTGTATCTAACCAAAGCCTCAGTTTTATTATTTACTAATAACCATTAACTATCCCGTAGTATTTGGACGAGGAATTGATCCCGTCAGCCGCGTGACTAATCCCGGCAACAATCCCTATTGAATACCCCGTAGTTTGGACGAGGAATTGATCCCGTTAGCCGCGCGACTAATCCCGGCAGCAAATCCTACTAACTATTCCCTGGTTGGGACGAGGAATCGATCCCGTCGGCCGTGCGACTAATCCCGGCAACCATCGCTACTAACCTGTTCCTACCAGATCTCCGTAGTTCTTGTTGCCAGCGGAGCACCAGAGTATACCCTGTACCGCTCCCTGGCCATATAGAGTTGTCTCACGCGCCCGCCGTTGGGGCGTATGTGAGATCGTTGTTGTTGTATTCTCCTTGCGGTCAAATATTTCCCACCCTTTGCCTCGCGTCCAGCGAATCTTACAAATTTCATGTAAGTTCTGGCCTTGGCAGACTGAGTCAATACCCTGGTTAGAAGCTTCCTTACAAGTGGCGCCCGAGCAGGGACGCTGGAGGCACAAAAGGGGCGTGGCACAAAAGTGGCATAAAACCCCACAATTGCGCCCAAATAAATGTTTGTCCGTAGTGGAAATAGTCGAATTTTATTCTTTGCAACTAGTCGCGTACACCCCGCACTACCCTGCGTTTTGCTTTTCAGCGTAGCAAAATTAAGCACGCGTGAAAAGAAAACATAAAAAGGGACCCGAAAAACGAACGGGATCTTCCCATACTCACGCATACTCGGTAGCGGCAGCGCAGTCGTCGTCGCGAGCCAAGCACGCGCCGTCGCGAGCAGAGAGTAAACGTTTTCAGTACGCTCTGTCGGGAGAGCGGGCGTCGCAGTCAACGTCGTGAGAGCGAGCGTCGTTGCTCTGCCAAGAAAAAAGGCGAACACGCGTCGCTGCAGCCAGCACAAAATGGCCGCGCAACAGTGACGCTTGAGAGTGATGCGCAATAGAGACAGTAATGCATGAAAGTGATGCGCGATAGAAACAGTGACTTTGAAAAGTGATGCGCGATAGAAACAGTGACATCTAAAAGTGATGCGCGATAAAAACAGTGACGTAATAAGAAAATAAAAGTAACAGTGAAGAAACGCAAGAATATTGTGAGTGGAAGTGGTTTATGTGCGAGGAAGAGAAAAAAAAAGGGAAAATATTTTTTTTTTCTGTGTTGATTATTCGGTTTTCCTCAAAGTTTTTTTTTAAAGATTTTTTTTTGAAAAAAAAAAAACAAAATTTGCTTCCCTCCATTTTCTTGCGTGTAAAACAAAAAAAAAAAAAAGGGGAAAGAACAAGAACAGTTATTTTTCCTAAAACTTTATTTTTTTTGTGTGTGAAAAGTGGAAAAATCAAAGAGAAGCGATTGTACGACCGGCTGGTAATTGACCATGGTCGAGACAGGTGAGTCCAAGAACCCGGGGGTGGGTTTTCGTTGGGTCCACCAACGTCGTAAGGATGAATTGGTAGCCGTAGCCCAAGAGTTCGGCCTAGATAGCGAGGGCCTCGTGGAGGATCTTCGAAAGCGTCTCTGCGCTTTCATCCGTGAGGGGAACCATTCTCCCGAGACTTGGGCACGACTTGCCGCTCTCGAGGCACAGTACGCGAAGACATTGGAGATCCCAGTAGAGGGCGGAGATCCGAACTTAGGTGGACGGGGCCGCCTAAGATCCGAGTCAGATCTCAGTGGCGCTCACCTACTCGAGACACCGCAAATTCAGAGCGGCCGAGCCAGCGCTCCCGGAGCCTTGGTGGTGCCCGCGGCCAGGCCAGACCAAGAAGTTACCTCTATGATTTCCCGTGACCAGCCCGTGGCCGGTTCGCCGCTGGAGGGCAGGCCACCACGGGCTGTGGCAGAGCAAGTCCGAAAATGGGGAATGAGGTATGACGGTCAGACTGATCCTTTGGAGTTTTTGGAATTGTTGGAGGAGCGAGCCATAACCTACGGTATTGAGCTCGACCGGATGTCTCGGGCGGTTGGCGAGATATTCGTGGATAGGGCGGCCCGCTGGTTTCTATCCAGTGGGATAAGAGACGTGCCGTGGGCAGAGTTCAAAAATGAGTTTCTGGAGTTCTTCCTGCCGCCGCAGTATTTTGAGCGTCTGGAGGATCAGATCCGATCCCGCAGGCAGCGCGAGGGCGAGTTGTTCAAAGATTTTCTTATCGATATTCGGGCATTAATGCATCATGCCGGTTACAGTCCTCCACGGATTTTGCATCGCGTGAACGAAAACGCGGCTCCGGAGTACAAATTGTACGTGCGGCGACAAGACTTTTCGACCTTGGGTCAGCTAACCCAAATGGCTGCAGAGTATGAAAGTGTAAGGGGCCAGAGGGCAGCGTCGGCTGGGAAGAATCAGAATCCCAGCCTTGCACCTGTGGGGAGAAACCGTAATCCGTTCAGATCCTCGCCGGAGTCGGCAGTTGCGCTAGTTGGGAGCACCCCAGCCTTACCTGCTCCGAACGACGCGACCAACCAAATGTTTTCCCAGGATGGCGTGCCTAGGTTTAATCCGCGCCGTGCTTGCCACAAGTGTGCGCAGGAGGGGCACTTCGCTAGGGAGTGCCCGAACGCGTGGGTCGAATTTTGTAGGCAGTGTGGGCAACGCGGAAGGAGCACCCAAAATTGTTGCGCGTCCCGAAACCCGGGAAACGAGCCATGGCGTCCCCTAGGTCAGGGTCAGGGCGACGCCAGTGTGCCCGCGACCCGTCTCTAAGGTGTCCCCTCGTAGTGGAAGGCGGCCGGATCATCGCCACCGTGGAGATCGGCGGGAGCCCCATGCCGGCCACGATCGACACGGGAGCGACACGCAGCTTCATGAGTGAGGACTGTGTGCGTAAATGGGCGATTCAGGGCGAAGCACGAGACGTGCAATCGCGGATCCGGCTGGCCGACGGTTCCACGCTGGAGGTGAAGAGGATGTTGAGGGTCGACGTGGGTATGGCCGGAGATGTCATAAGCATGCCCATGCTGATTATGCCGTCCATGCTGGACCACGTAATCCTCGGCATGGACTTTCTGTGCGCGATGGGCGCGACCGTGAGGTGCGGAAACGCGAAGTTGATTTTGGAAACTGTACCGTTGCCAGGTACGGGGCCGACGGAACCGGCCGGGCGAGCCGAAGGAGGGCTTAACAGTTTCCCGTCTGTGGAAGGCGGAGAACCCACACGTCGTGGTACGAGGAGGCGCAGGATGGGGTCGCCTCGGTCCAGAGTCCCGCTTGGGGCTGACCAGGCCCGAACGAGCGAGTTAGCAAGGGTACCGCCCGGAGAGCTCGACGCCAGCCAAGTGGCAACGATGGCCGAGAATGAGACAAGGACGCCGGCAGATCGGAAAGAGAAGGGCGGAACACCCGGTTTCGCTTTTCATCGATCGCCAGCAGGCCCACGGGTAGTGAGCTCGTCCGGCGGCGTCACGATGGAGTCCCCATCGGAGCGGGCGATGGTGGAGGTCGGAACGGATGTGGAGGATGAATCCCCTGACGAGGAGGCTGAGTGGCCAGCGGGTCTGGAACCAGAACTACAGGAGTTCCTGGAGACAGAACTGGCACTTTTCGAGGGGTTGAAAGGGGTCTCTCACATTGCGGAGCATAGGATCAGGTTGAAGGACGACAAGCCTCTGAAGCAGAGGTATTACCCTAAGAACCCGGCCATGCAGAGGGTGATCGATGAGCAGGTGGACGAGCTGATACAGGCAGGTGCGATCGAGCCGTCGCGTAGTCCGCACAGCGCCCCAATAGTTTTGGTCAAGAAAAAGACTGGAGACTGGCGTATGTGCATAGACTACCGGCAACTCAACGCGCACTCCATTCCGGATGCTTACCCTGTCCCTCGGATCAACCACATTCTCGAGAGGTTACGCCACGCTCGGTTCATATCCACCTTAGATTTAAAGCAGGGCTACTGGCAGATCCCAATGGCGGCCGATAGTCGGGAGTGCACGGCTTTTACTGTGCCTGGCCGGGGTTTGTTTCAATGGCGGGTGATGCCTTTCGGCTTACACTCTGCCTGTGCCACGTTCCAGCGAGCCTTAGACACTGTGATCGGGCCGGAGATGGAACCCCATGCGTTCGCCTATTTGGACGACATTGTCGTGATAGGGGCAACCAAGGAGCAACATGTAGCCAATTTAAGGGAGGTCTTCCGCCGGCTAAGGGCGGCGAACCTCAAGTTGAACCGAAAGAAGTGCAGTTTCTTTCGGAAGCGACTAGTGTACCTCGGGCATGTGATAAGCGGGGAGGGAATCTGTACCGACCCTGAGAAAGTAGAGGCCATTCAAAATCTCAAAGCACCCACCAATTGCAAAGAGTTGCGTCAGTGCTTAGGGATGGCGTCGTGGTATAGGCGGTTTGTACCGAATTTCGCGACCTTAGTGCAGCCGATGACAGAATTACTGAAAAAAGGGAAGAAATGGTTTTGGGGGGAGGAGCAGGAGGATGCGCTTCGTCAGCTCAAGGAAAAGTTGACTACGGCTCCGGTTCTCGCGTGTCCGGACTTTTCCACCAAGTTCGTATTGCAGACAGACGCTAGCGACTATGGTCTCGGCGCAGTGCTGACCCAAGTAGTCGACGGGCAGGAGAGAGTCATCGCGTACGCCAGTCGCAAACTGTTGAAGGCTGAGATGAATTATTCCGCAACTGAAAAGGAGTGTCTAGCGATCGTGTGGTCAATCCGGAAGCTGCAGTGTTACCTCGAGGGGTATCGCTTCGACGTTGTGACGGATCACCTGGCCCTAAAGTGGTTGAATTCGATAGAAAGTCCGACCGGACGGGTCGCACGCTGGGCTCTGGAGCTGCAGCAGTTCCAATTTGATGTCCACTATCGGCGGGGCAAGCTCAACGTCGTGGCGGACGCTCTTTCCCGGCATCCCCTCGACACCTGTCAGCAGGCGGTGGAAGATCCACTCCCTTGTAAGTGGATTGAGAGCATGCGAGCGAGAATTACCAAGGAGCCCGCTAAATTCGCAGACTACACGGAGGAGAACGGACAGTTGTACAGGAACTTGGGTCATCGAGCGGACGACGAGGACTTCATTCCCTGGAAACTTTGCGTTCCCAGTGGTCAGAGGAGGCGGGTCTTGCAGGAGTGCCACGATGCTCCCACGGCCGGGCATCAAGGCGTGAGGAAAACGGTGGCCCGTTTATCACAAAGGTATTACTGGCCCGGTATGTTCAGGGATGCCGCTCGCTATGTAAAGCGCTGCGAAGTCTGTCAAAAATTCAAGTGCGATCAACGAAAGCCGGCCGGTCAGATGCTAACAAGGCAAGTGTCCGAGCCGATGGCGGCATTGTGTGCTGACTTTGTGGGTCCTCTCCCCCGTTCGAAGCGCGGAAATACCATGCTGTTGGTGTTTCATGACGCCTTTTCCAAGTGGGTGGAATTAGTGCCGCTCAAAAGAGCCACGACGGCTCTGCTGCAAGGGGCTTTTCGGGATCGGATCCTTAGTAGATTTGGGGTCCCGAGGAAGTTCATTTGCGATAACGGAGTGCAGTTCGCAAGTCGAATCTTCAGGGCTTTTATGGAATCTTTGGGCGTCGAGATACAGCATACCGCTCCCTACTGTCCCCAAGAGAACCCCACCGAAAGAACGAATCGCACAGTAAAAACCATGATAGCACAGTTCATCGAGGGCCATCAAAGCTCGTGGGACGAACTGCTGCCAGAGATATCGCTAGCAGTCAACTCGAGTGTGGCCGATTCTACGGGATTTAGTCCAGCATTTCTAATGCTGGGTAGGGAACCGCGTCTTCCCGCCGCTCTGTACGACGAGGTTACTCCAGGGTCAGCGACTAGCGCTCTAGACCCAAAGGAGAGGGAGAGTAGGCTAAAAGAAATTTTTAATATCGTTCGCAGCAACCTCCAACGGGCATCGAAGGACCAGGGCCGGCACTACAACCTACGGAGACGAGAGTGGCGACCGTCGCTGGGCTCCAGCGTGTTGCTGCGGCAACATCAACTCTCCAACGCCGCCGAAGGCTTCGCTGCGAAGCTTGCGCCTAAATTTGACGGTCCCTACAGGGTCGTCAAATTTATTTCCCCCAACATCGTGCGACTTTCGCGCGACGGAGAGCGCAAGAGAAGGGTGGCCAACGTGATGCAACTGAAGCCATTCTTCCAGGACGAGGAGGAGGACGATCAGGATCTATCTACAAAGAACCCTGATGAGACGGAATCAGGGGAGAGTAAGAATGTTAACCCAGCATAGCCACAATTCCCTTTACTTTTACTTCTCCCAGTAGTTTAGTGGTTTTTTTTTATTTTATTATTTAAGATAACTTTCCGTAGTTTGTGAGCCGCACGGGTAGCTTTGTTGTTAATAGAATTGACAGGGTATAATTAAAGAGGTTAAGTTTCACAGATGGACACAGAGGACGTAATTGAAATCAGCGACGAGGAGGAGGGAGAACCTTGGCCGGATGCGCAGGTGGAGGATTGCAGCGACAGCGGGACTGAGCCGGAGGGATTGGACAGCGACGAGACCGAGCCTCGTCCGGAGCCACGGAGTGGCCAATCGCACCGCGATCTCCGTCGCGAAAGGCCTTTCTACGGCCGGCAGAGGCAGGAGGGGCCACGCAGGCAGTACCGGCAGACGCTCTATCAGAGTACCACGCGGTCGGTGGACCATTACGACGGGCTAGTCGTGTTCATGACAGCCGAATGCTCGACATTATATATCGAGGTGCCGCATGCGCGCAATTCGCCGAGTTACGTGGAGGAACCTCGATCGCCTTCGCCGGTCCCAGCGATGATCGAGGCGGCGGCGTGGTCGGATTCGGAACCCGAGACGTCACGCGCATGGGTAGGCAGCCGAACGGACTGGTCACCATACCCCAGTGGTCTCCCGGCATCCCCAATTGCCCCGGCGAGCCCGCGGGTGGGTCATGCGGACCCCCCGTTACTCTTGGAGGAACTCCAACCCTCCCAAGAGAGCTCGCACTTCGGCGACGCGGCCCCCTTGAGGCAATCAGAGGACCCGGCGGAAGCGGCGGCGTGGTCGGATTCGGAACCCGAAACATCACGCGTGTGGGTAGGCAGCCAAACGGACTGGTCACCATACCCCAGTGGTCTCCCGGCGTCCCCAATTGCCCCGGCGAGCCCGCGGGTGAGTCATGCGGACCCCCCGTTACTCTTGGAGGGACTCCAACCCTCCCAAGAGAGCTCGCACTTTGGCGATGCGGCCCCCTTGAGGCAGTCAGAGGACCCGGCGGAAGCCCAATCCGACCCAGAAAGCTCGAAGATGGATCTTGAGGACCCGTCTTCCCCCATGGAGGAGGTACCGCCGTCTTTGGCACACCCAGAGGGCCCGTGGGTGGGTCATGCGGACCCCTCACGGGCGTCGGAGGACCCGCAGGCTCCCAAGCCGCCCCGGAAAGTCCGCGAGTGGATCGTGCGGATCCCTCGCCACCTGGACAACCGAACCCGGCGACGTCTAACACCGAGGGTGGTAGCCATTTCTGGGACAAGCTGCCCACGGGGGAACTGGAGGTGGACCCCGAGAGCAAGTTCCCTTGCATCCGCATCCGGTTCAAGCCGGGTGTAGTCAACAACGCCCGTCTCACGCGTAACGAGGAGAACACACGTGCGCGCCCCCGGTCAACGCGCCGAAAGCGCCAGCATAGTCGCGAAGGGGCTCGGCGTGCAAGGGAGTCTGGCGGATCACGGAAACGACGGAGGAGTTTCCCTGCAGAGACGGAGGCGCCGTCGGATCTAACGCGCCAAATGCCAGTGGAGGAGGACGCACCAATCCTAGAAGAGGCAGCGGTCGGGGGTGAACCCGCTTCGAAGTCACCCAACAACGTGACGTCGTCGACGGACAGCGAGTTGCTGCGTGACATGGAGGACATGCTCGACGGGTGGGATCCCGATCTCGATGCCATGTTCGGCGAAATGGCAGACCCCACTGCCACATTAGATCCCTTGATCCCAAGGACATGGAGGGTCTTCCCGGCCGGCACAATCCTCTCTGGCCCTGTGATCGCCATGCTGCAGGCCGAGGTGAAACGTATGAGGAATCGGCACCGGCGCAGCCGTTTTAAAGTCGCAGACCAAGATGCGGAGTACACGGTCACCATCACCGGAGCGGTCACCGTGACCCTTGGAAAGAAAGGGGGGGGTGTGAGGCGGCGCTAGGCGCGCGCCACCCCACAGTATTATAGATGTTAAGGATATCCGCAACGAAGCGGCTTTTGTTATTTTATAGTTTATAAGGAAATGTTTGGATCTCGCCTCGCGCAATGAAGCTCCTTTGTTAATTTTTAAGTTTACCAATTAAAGAAAAGCGCACGGAGCGCACTAAACCTAAGTAACCGGTTCATTTAATCAAGGTAGCGGTTAGGATTTAAAATTAGATTTGAACGCAACGGTCACCATTGCGACCATGCAGGCGTTAGCGATCGGTCGTACAACACTGCCGAACGCAGCGCCTCTTCACCTCGTTGTGAGAGAGCGAAAGCTCCGAGGTGAAGAGAGCAAAAGCTGTGGTGAGTTGTACGACCGACACTAGCGCGTGGCTTGCGAATGAGCGGCTCGGGAGTTGCGATCGAGAAGTGGAAGTGAGTGGACGTCGCAATTTGGCGCGTCGCAGAATTAAAGAGAGTGAGTAAGAGGTTAGGAAAACGTGCGGCAGGGAACGCGTAGTTGTAGAACCATAACCTAGAAGAAAACTAGAAATAAACTTAATTGTATCTAACCAAAGCCTCAGTTTTATTATTTACTAATAACCATTAACTATCCCGTAGTATTTGGACGAGGAATTGATCCCGTCAGCCGCGTGACTAATCCCGGCAACAATCCCTATTGAATACCCCGTAGTTTGGACGAGGAATTGATCCCGTTAGCCGCGCGACTAATCCCGGCAGCAAATCCTACTAACTATTCCCTGGTTGGGACGAGGAATCGATCCCGTCGGCCGTGCGACTAATCCCGGCAACCATCGCTACTAACCTGTTCCTACCAGATCTCCGTAGTTCTTGTTGCCAGCGGAGCACCAGAGTATACCCTGTACCGCTCCCTGGCCATATAGAGTTGTCTCACGCGCCCGCCGTTGGGGCGTATGTGAGATCGTTGTTGTTGTATTCTCCTTGCGGTCAAATATTTCCCACCCTTTGCCTCGCGTCCAGCGAATCTTACAAATTTCATGTAAGTTCTGGCCTTGGCAGACTGAGTCAATACCCTGGTTAGAAGCTTCCTTACAAACTTTTATTTTTAATTGCTAAAATAAAAATTTAAAATAGGAGTTTAATTATAATTTTTAAATAAAAATTGAAACTTAATTTTTATTTTATAATTTATTTATTTAGATCGAAAAATAACAGTTTTCATTTAATTTTATTGATAAAAATCAACAAATAACTAAGCAAAACTTGGGTGTTATTCTGTATACTTTTACTTACTAATATAAATACATTAAAATATAGATAATCACAAATTCAACTATGTGCATTAAATAAGTAAATTTATGAACAAAACAAAATGTTTGCCTATTTTTCTCTAATTAAAGATGCCTTATCAATGTTCAAGTCGGCCTTTTTCCTTTGGCTTTTATCATTTCGATCAAATGAATGCATTAAATTGTATGTCTTGTCTGCCACAAATACACACACACAAGCAAACACAAACACTCACAGCTACACATACATACATACATGTATTTAGGCCTGGTCTATTGTTTGGATAAGGCCACACATAAGGCGCACATTGAATGCGGCAGGAAACGAGGTCGTTTTGTGGCACGTTTAACCATTAGACGCAATCATTTTCTTTAAATTTGACATTTAATTGAGCGCAGTAAATAAGCAAATAAATTAATTACAGCAAGCCGATGTTTAAATACCCTTTCAAACAACATCAACTCTAAGTAGACTGGTGAATTGTGCACAAAGTGTTTCAGTTTGTTGTACAGTGAGTGCCAAAATTATAATGCCCACAGTCTGTGTGTGTGTGTTGAGTGTTGTGCCCTTTTTGATTGCTCGTTGAGCTCATTTGGAATTCCTTTAAAGCTGCTGCCTCAGTGTAAAGAATAAAGACAGTGCCTCAAAATGTAAGTGCTGGGCGGGTAAATGCCAGAAACGTTTTCAAACTCAATTAAATAAAGTATTTGTGTGTGTATGTGTGTGTGTTCGTGTCTGTTGCATGCTTTGTTGCATACTTTGCAGCATTTAAAAAAAAGAAAAGAGAAAATTACGCATACGCCCCACATGCCACACATGAAATGCAACGAGGCGTGTTGCACGAGTGTCTGACTGCCAGTGGCCATGGCTTCCACTTCCGCATCCGTCTAACGGATGTGCTTGCATTACGAAATCTCCCTTTCATTTCCATTTCCACTTCCCTTCAAAATGCATTAACGTCATTTGCAATTTAATGCGCTATTATTAGACAAAATGCCTGACAAGTGATTCAATTAGCTCAAGTCGCTCAACAATTGATGTCATCTCATTGTGTGTGTGAGTGATAGTGTTGTTAGACAACACTGTCGGGCAATGAGTTGTCATTAAAGTCAATTGCAGGATAACGAACGCGCTTTTAATGATTCGCCATTGTGTTTTCGATTTGCATTTGCATTTGAATTTCCTGCCCCCAATTTCTGACTGCTTGCAGCTATTTGTGGCATTGATTTGCGGGTTGGTTGCAGCTCTTCCTCTCTTTCCTCTTCCTGATCATTTCGCTGACGCATTTCAGCCACTTTATCCTGCTGACCCATTTCCGCCTGCTGAACTGAACAATTTAATATGAAAATTTTCATAAATATTCAGCACGTTTTGGCGCACAGCTTGCGCTGTGTATGAGTGTGTGTGTGTATGTATGTGTGTGTGATAGTTTTATTTCCACTTTTCAATTTCTCTTCTTTTTCAGCTAACGGAAATTGACGACCGCCAAGCGAATGATGATGGTGAGAAATCGACTTTCATTCGGCGCATTAATTAACAATTTCTGTGAATTGGTCGTCAAATTGCGTTTTAATTAAATTGTGCATAATTATTGTTAAGTACGCACACACACACACACACATGCATATATAATCACATTTTCAATGTAATTAATGAGTTTTTAGTTGAAAATAAATTTGTCTGTAATAATGACTCCAGGGGAAACATGTGCCTGGCATTTTCAAAAATTTCAATACACACACACAACAGAGCTCATTAAATGCTTTACATGTGAACTCCTTTTTTCCTTCACTCCCTTATCACTTACTCATCCTACTCCTTCCTCTCTCCTTCGCTCCTCGTGTCGCCCTTTTCGCCCTTTACATGTAATTTGATGCTCTGTCTCCGCTCTAAAGTCAAAAGCGGCAAACAGTTTTCCATGCAAGTCTTTAATTTATGTAAATTTTGCGTGAGTGTATGTGTGAGAGTGTGTGTGGGTGTGTGTGGGTGTTGAGGCCGTCTATGTGTTTGCTTATATGTACTTACGCCTGCGAGCCTCATCAATTTTCCATTGACACAAAGAAAATTTTGTACACGAACACGCATATAAATTCATTGCCGAACCAAACCAGCAAATAATTTTAAAAGTCAGCTCGAATTTTCACAGAGTATTGGTAAAATTCTATATAGAGCTTGAAAGGAAATTAGATATTCCTTTGTGGCAAATAGAGTTTACAAAACTGAAAGCTAACCAGAAAAAAATTAAGCTGCTATATAAGAAATGAAATAAAAATATTTATAAAAAGTAAAGCTCTTTTTAAAGTCAAAAGTTAAAAAATTAAAATTTATTTTACACAAAAAATGGTAGAAAAAAGAAAAATTTAGCCACAAAAGACAGTCATTTTTTTTAAATACTTTTTTATCTCTATTGGGTTTTTTTATTTAACCTAAAGTTACTCATATGAATATTTAAAGAATTTTTCAGAAAATATTGGCTAAATTCTATAGACTAAATGCGCTTTACTGTGGAAATTGAAAGGAAATTAGATATTCCTTTGTGGCAAATAGAGTTTTGGAAACTGAAAGCTAAAAAGGAAAAAATTTAGCTGCTATATGAGAAATGGAAAAAATATTTATAAAACATTCAACTCTTCTGTGGCTCTTTTTTAAGCCGAAAGGCATTAAACTTATATTTATTTTTCACAAAAAAACAAAAATGATTAAAAAAATCTCTTTCTATAACTTAAATAAAAGATAAATTTAGCTACAATAGACAAACATTTTTTAAATACTTTTATATCTCTATTGTGTTTCTTTATTTAACCAAAAGTTACTCAAATGAATATTTATTTTCTTCACAAAATGTATTTTCTTGATATTTGTCGAAAGAAAAATTTCTTTTTATCATATTAATAACTTTTCATATCAATAGTTTGCTTAACTTTAAGGGGTATTTTTTCCATCTAATACCCATCAAAAGATACTCTTTAGAAACTTGAAATTTGGCTGCCAACCCAAATCTCCAACCGAAGCTGTTGTAATTAGAATTTAAGTTCACTTTTGTGCTCATTTCGGCCTCACAAATCCCCCTGGATAAGACGCAATTCCAAGTCAAGTCAGCGTGTAAATCGCTGTCTGGGATTAAGCGTAACTTTTGAGGGGTATTAAAAACATAAGAAATGTATTAAGTTTTAGGCCAGGCACACAGCAAAGAAATTTCATCAATATCAGTATTCTATGTGTGTCAACGAAGGCCTATTTCTTTTGTTTATGCCAGAGCTTAGAACTGAAACTAGCCATGATTAATGAACCAGATAAATGATATGGGACTGTGACTGCAACTGAAACAGAGACAGAAAATCAGAAAGAGAGAGAGAGAGAGGGAGATTGAGAGTAAAAAGCTCGCTCTTATCTTATCATAACATTTGAATGCACACCTTTCCAAAACAAAACTCATGACTAACAACATAAATGAGTGCGATGAGTGGAAATGAATATGAATGCGAACATATGCCGCACAAATGGCCAACAAAATGCGGGAGAAGGCTGATAAATTGTATGTGAAATATTTTTGAACAATAAATTGGGAGATAAGCTTAAATAAAATAATTTAATTTATTTAGATAATATGTACTTTTAAATAGTTTTACCATATTATTTTGAGTTGAAAATTAGATAGGAAGAATTATGCCTCATTATTCACTTTCGTTAATCTCTGCTAATTTCAGCAAAAATTCCAGAAGGCAAAACAAAACAATTGGAAAATTCTAACATTTTAGATTTTATTATAAAACTAATTTAAAGCATCCAATATTTCTTATTTGCGATAAATATGAAAGCTTACACCTTATATTTAAATTCTTCATTTAGTTTAAACAATTAATAGTTTTTGTTTGGAGACCATATCTCAGATTGTTTTATTAAGATAGGAATCAAACTAAATCATACCTGTTAAATAATGATTAGTAATCATAAGCATTAGTAATTAGATTCTTTTTGTTTAAAATTCGAACTAATGATTAAATTACGTTTGTTTTCGGTTTCGTCCAATTATTCAATGATAACGATTACAAAAAATCATAAATAAATTAATATTATTACAATTATTAAAAAATAATCAGAAAAAATGCAAAATAATCAAAAATAAACTTTTTGAGTATTCGGATAATTTTTGATTTTTTTCTGATTAATTCTGATTATTTTTGATTATTTTTGACTATTTAGTAAACATCAAACAATTTTAAACTTTCACAATCAAAATACCCAAAATAATCAAAAAAAATCTAAAAATAATCCAAAATAATAATCAGAAAGATTATTTTTGATTTTTTCTGATTATTTTTTAATAATTGTAAAATTTTAAATTATTTCTGATTTTTTGTAATCGTAATCATTAAATAATCACAAATTTTTCAACAGATTATTTCCAAAAATAATCTAATTGATAAGTAATTCTAATAGAAACTTAACAGGTATGAATTAAACTTACAAAAAAATGGATTCAAATTCACCTGTTTTTTCTTATGCGTGCTTTCGATAGTTTTTATCCATCGCCCATCTCTAGCTTGTTATCAGTACATAAAAGAAAATGATCGGAATGACAATAAATATGATAAAATTGATTCACTTTCACAGAAGTTATTTCTCCCCGAGCCTTCGATAGTTTGTGTAACTCGTCCATCTCTAGCCCGCAAGCTTTTCACTGTTTGCGATAAGATATAGTGCCATATCTCGGCTCGTATCATAGCCAAGTGTCGCAGCAAAGAAATTCAACAGCGATTTGTCAGCAACTGTGCAGTGTGGAAGCCAACACGTTACCATAAAGAACGCCCAACTCCATGACGATTAAGATGACGAAGAGACTGAACTTTGGCCTCAGGTGGAACTTGTTGCTGTTGGCCTTAATGCTAATCTTAAGTGGCATTCACACGGAACAGATCGACGCCAATGATGAGGAAGTGGATCGCTTCTGTTATCCCGCCCAGCATCGGAACTCGCGGCTCTCCTGCGAGTGCAGCAACGTGAGTGCGGCCCCGTGGGGAATGCGCGCCCTCCACATCGACTGCAGCTACAAGGACTTCAGGTCGCAGGATCTGACCGAGCTGCTGCCCCTCTACATAGACACCTTGGATCTGTCGTGGAATGCCCTGAATCGTGCTCCGGTTTTCAATAGCGACAGCCTCCGTCAGTTGAATCTGCTGCACAACAACATTAGCGCCATTTCGGCCAGCAATTTTGGCCATTTGGTGAGTCTGCGTGAGTTGTTCCTGGGCTGGAACAGCATACAGCAGCTGGATGCCCAATCCTTTGCCGGGCTGCCTCACTTGATGGTGCTCAATCTGGCGCACAACAATCTGCACTCGCTGCCCGCCCAGATCTTTGCCCCCCTCTTGGTGCTGGCCACGTTGGAGTTGTCGTGGAACAGGCAGCTGAATCACAGCATTGACCAGGATATTTATACCAGCTATGGCATTAATAGAAAACTCCAAACACTGCATCTGGATGCCTGCAATTTGGGTGATCTGCAGTTGCCCAAGTCGGCGCCTCTGAAGGAACTCTCGCTGCGTCGCAATCTGCTCCAGCGTGTGCCGCGCCAGCTGCCAGTTTCGCTGCTGCGCCTGGACATCAGTGAGAATCGCTTGGAGCAACTGCAGCCGGAGGATACGCGTAATCTGGCCGAGGTGCAGCAGCTTTATGTGGAAGATATGCCGCTTTTGAGGGGCATCGATGCCCACGCCCTCTCCGGACTTCGGCTCGTGGAGTCGATCAGCTTCCAGAACAGTCGCAGTCTCAGTTACATCGATGCGGATGCCTTTGTCACCGAGTCCGGCAACTTGACGCTGCCACCGCTGCGTTCGCTGATCTTTCGCGGCACACTTGTGCGCGCTTTTAACGCCAGTCTGTCGCCGGTTTTTGGCCAACTCACCGAACTGGACCTCAATGGTGTGCCGCTTAACTGCGACTGCCAGCTAGTCTGGCTCAAGGATCTGCCCGTCCAGACCAACGGCCGTTGCCTGCGACCCGCCCGCGTGCGCGGCATGCTCATCTCCTCCGTGCGCCGCGACGAATTCAGCTGCGAGCTGTGGCCCCGCTGGGTCTACGGCCTGATCATCCTGGGCCTCATCGCACTCTGTGCCGCCGGCGTCTATCTGATTGTGATGGGACTGCGGCCACATCGAGGCGTCACCATGCGCAGAAAGGTCGGGGCCGGCAGTCCCTATGCCCGCGTCACCATCGAGCCCAATCGACAGGAGAACGTTCACTAGGTCTACTTCCTAAGTCTGTGTTAGTCTTTACTACAATTTAACTTGAATACATTTTATAAATCAACTTCTTAACATTTGTCTGCTCTGTTAACTAACAGCTGTGCGCTTACTAACATTGACGGGTAGAAAGGCATGTTAAAATCTGTTTACATTAGATTTAAGGTTTCTTAAATTAAGGTTTTCTTAAATTTCAGTTTCAACATAGCTTAAATACATTTTGTAATTCAACTTCTTAACATTTGTCTGCTCTGTTAACTAACAGGCATGTTAAAATCTGTTTACATTAGACTTAAGGTTTTCTTAAATTAAGGTTTTCTTAAATTTCAGTTTCAACATAGCTTAAATACATTTTATAAATCAACTTCTTAACATTTGTGTGCTCTGTTAGCCAACAGCTGTGTGCTTACCAACATGGCATGTTAACATCTGTTTACATTGGACTTAAGGTTTTCTTAAATTAAGGTTTTCTTAAATTTCAATTGTCCTCGACAAGGCTACTTCTTAAGTCTGTGCTAGTTTTATTTAAAACATAACTTAAATACATTTTATAAATCAACTTTTTCACATTTGTCTGCTCTGTTAACTAACAGCTGTGCGCTTACTAACATTGACGGGTAGAAAGGCATGTTAAAATCTGTTTACATTAGATTTAAGGTTTCTTAAATTAAGGTTTTCTTAAATTTCAGTTTCAACATATCTTAAATACATTTAATAATTCAACTTCTTAACATTTGTCTGCTCTGTTAACTAACAAGCATGTTAAAATCTGTTTACATTAGACTTAAGGCTTTCTTAAATTAAGGTTTTCTTCTTCTTAAATCTGTGTTAGGTTTTTCTACAATATAACTTAAATACATTTTGTAAATCAACTTCTTAATATTTTCCCGCTCTGTTAACTAACAGCTGTCCACAACATGGCATGTTAAAATCAGTTAACATTAGACTTAAAGTTTTTCTAAATTAGAGTTTTCTTAAATTTAATTTGGCACTGACTAGGCTACTTCTTAAGTCTGTGTTAGTTTTATTTAAAACATAACTTAAATACATTTTATAAATAAAATTCTTAACACTTGTCTGCTCTGTTAACTAACTAGCATGTTAAAGTCTGTTTACATTAGACTTTTTACTTTTATTACTTCTAAAAATACAAAAATAATACATATATCTGTAAGGAAAAGTGTCTGTACAAAGTATTCTAAATTAATATTTATGGTGTGACAAAGTTTGCTTTTAATATCAAGCCACAAACATTATCGGAAGTAAGCTTATCTATAGCGTTTGTCTCTTATCTCCGCAAGTGATTTGATATTTATACAAACCTTATTTTTGAATAGTCAGTTCAAAATGTAAACAGTAAAGCAACTTTATAATCTTTATATTTTAGACAAATAATAATAATTTTTGTATTTTCTCTTAACTTTACTTCACACAGTCTTGTTAATATTTTAAAATGGTTTCTCAATTATTTTGCATTAATCGGCGTAGCCATATCGAATGAGCGTATAACAATTCGTAACGAATACAGAGACTTTTTTTTAATAAACCGTTGGTAATTTACTGACTTTAGTTTAAGAGTAGACACTAAGATGAATTGCCGTTGTCATTGCCTGCTTTTTGCATTGATTTTTGCCATTGAATTGGCCAAAGTAAATGCTTTGCCAAGTTCTTGTCAGACTTCAAATTTGACTGAATTTCATGATCCCGCGCCCGATTACTGCTCAATGGAAGCGGAGCAACACATAGGCTGCAAAGATAATAAGAATGTGAGTTACTAAATATCATACCTGTAAAATTTCGATTAGAGTTACAAATCAATTAGCTTATTTTTGGAAATAATCTTTATAACTTTATAATTCACTGTTGAAAAATTTGTGATTATTTAATGATTACGATTTCACAAAATCAGAAATAATCTAAAATTATTACAATTATTCAAAAATAATCGGAAAAAATCAGAAATAATCAAAAATAGTCTTTCTGATTATTTCAAAAAAACAAAAATAATCAAAAATAATCTTTTTAAGTATTCGGATTATATTTGATTTTTTTTTCAGAATTTTTCTGATTATTTTTAATTTTTTCTGGCTATTTTGGCAACTTTGATTGTGAAAATTTAAAATAATTTGATTTTTACTAAATAGTCATAAATAATCAGAAATAATCAAAAATAATCAGAAAAAATCAGAAAAAATTCAAAAATAATCCGAATACTCAAAAAGTTTATTTTTGATTATATTTTATTTTTTCTGAATATTTTTGAACAATTGTGATAATTTTAGATTATTTTTGATTTTTGTAATCGTAATCATTAAATCATTGGGGAAAACCGAAAATAATCGCATTTAATCATTAGTTCGAATTTACACAAAAATAATCTAATTACTAATGATAATGATTACTAATCATCAGGGATTAAAACCGAAACGAATATCGGTTTCAGTTACGGTTTCGGTTATGTTCGTATTTAGGTTTTCGGTTATAGGTTACGCAAAATCTATGAATAAGGGTTTCGTAACGGTGAACCGGTTTTCGTTTGTTTCGGTTTTGAAATACCGGTATGGTTTCGGTTCACAAAAAAAAATTTCTTTGTAAAAATATAATTATATTAACAATATAATAGTAATTAAAAAGGCATAGCATTCTTAATGTTTCATTCACTCATTTATTTCACATATAAATCAAACTTAAAAAATAAAATCAAAAATAAAATACAAAACTAATAACCAAATATCAAAGATCGCAAACAAGATCCATAACTCTTATTTGCAATTTTAAAAATATCAATTAAAAATAAAACTTTTCCATTATTTATTATAAAAATTTGTAAATAAAAATTTATTTTAAGATGTATGAAAAACCGAAATTAACCCTTATAAATGAAAGGGTTACTAAACGGTTATTTCGGTTTACAGAGTTTCGGTTTAAGGGTTTCGGTCAGATGAAAAATTTATTTTTCGGTTACGGTTTCGGTTAAGGTTTCAAATTTCAATCGGTTTTTACCGGTTAAAGGTTACGGTTTCGGTTAGGGTTTTAATCCCTGCTAATCATTATTTCACAGGTATGCTAAATATTAATTTTGTTTAAAATATAAACTATATAATTTGTTGACTTGCAGCAATTTGCAGCAGCGTGTGGTAAACAACCGGAAATCTTTGCAATTACGGATAAGATTAAAAGGATTATAGTGAGACAGCACAATGTATTTCGCAACATTGTGGCCAAGGGATCGCTCCAACCAATGCCGATGGCGGGACGCATGTTAAAACTGAAATGGGACGCGAATCTGGCTCAGTTGGCCGAATACGCCGTCAAGAAATGCAGCCTTAAATTTGGAAAGCCAGCTGAGTACTCGACAACAAATGTTCGTTATCCGGGCTACAATGCGATCTACAACAAATATCCCAAGGAACAGGAGCAGGATGAACTGAAGATACTTGACTCCCAGTTAAAGGCGTGGTATGATGAACACAGATACATGACGCTCGACAGTGTCGTGCACGATAATGACTCAACCGTAGACAAGTAAGTTGGGAATTATAATATTAAAAAAACAAGTTTAACTTAATGTAAATCTGTTGCAGTCACGATGTTTCGCATTTTATTCAACTCGTAACTGGACTCAATGATCGCGTGGGCTGTGCAATTGTCAAATATGAGCAGGACAAGTGGAAAATTCAGCTGATGATTTGCCTCTATGGCTGCTATAAGCAGAGGAATGAGTATGCATATCCAGTTGGAATAGTGCCTGCCAACAAATGTAAATGCGGCTCCGATCAAGTGTTTAAGAATTTATGCAGCAGTGGGGAGACTGTCGGTGATTGTGGTCTATATAAATACTATAAGCCACCTGAGATGGAGGAGTATGAAAAGTTCGAAAAGTTTTCTACAACTAAGAACCAGCCCCGACGTGGCCCCGACCAAAGTTTCTTAGAATCGTTAATTGGTTAAATTAAACAAAAATATATAAAAGAATCAGAATAAATATCATTCACAAATGATCAATTTAAAGACAACTAAATAAAATTTAATTGCAAAATAAAACATGTGGGAAAGGCTTTAGTCGAGCTCCCGACTATAGGATACCCGTTACTTATTTAAATAAATTTAAAAATATTTTTAATTGCATGCTTTTAGGCACGTATATTGCTTAAAAGCTTTAGTCAGCCATTACCACCTTTCAATTTGTCCGATCTTGTTTCGATTTAGTAGGATGATAGCTAATAATAGTAGTTAACGGTAATTAGTAAAAGATTCCTAATATCTTGAAAACTGTGCGTGTGGTGGCTTTTTGCGATTTACGGAGGCGGAAAGGGGCGTGGCAAAATGTTGAATCAAACTTGAAGAAGTCCGTGTGCCAAATTTTGTTGCTCTAGCGCTTATAGTCTCTGAGATCTAGGCCCTTACACAGACGGACAGACGGACATGGATATATCGACTCGGCTGTTGATGTTGATCAAGAATATATATACTTTATAGGGTCGGAGATGCTTCTTTCTCCCTATTACATACATTGCAACGAATACAATATACCCTTTTACTCATTTTTGAAGTAACGGGTATACTTAGAGATCAGAAATTGATCAAATTGATGAAATGGCGCCCAGCGTGCGGCGTAGTCTAAGGACACCACACGTTGGGCGCCAGTTTAACAGTAACTTAACATCCTATGTAAATATGCATTATTCAATTAAATGAAATGCTTTACACACTGTAAATTCAGCAACAACAATTGTAAGTATATCCTTCCGTCACATCAACAAATATTTGACAACAAGCATATGAAATTTAATTGAAAACAACAATCGACTGTAAATAAATGCAATTTATTGTTCGAGTTCACTCAATTGTGCGCAAATGAATCGCAATATTAATAATAATAATAAAGTTTTTAATGCCGAGTGGCATAAAAACGCGGCCAGTGAAGGAAAGGACCCAGCCGCGTCCTGCCAGTGAGAGAGAGTCCTGCAGGGCCAGCTGGAGAGATTTACGAGCCTGTCGCGACCGGGGAATGCGCATAAATAAATTTTCGATGACAATATAAAGAACGCCAATTATTAATGCCCGATGTCAGTTTGGCAATTATTGCGATGGATATCACACTTTGGCTTGATAATAAATATCATTTAGAGATGCTATCATACTGTACACTTTATATAGCTTCAATTTTAAAAGGAATTTCGCTGGATTTAAGCACATTTTAGGGGTACAACTTTAGTGGCTTACTCAAGTGTTATTTGCGAAACTCTTTGCCATTTAAATTGATGACTAGCTTTGCGACTAGTTCACATTGTCAGGCAAGCAATTGGCATTCTCAAATGTCACATTTGATGCGTTTTTAAACCAAACACAATTCAAACTGAGCGCAAAATTCAACGACAGTTTTATGACGATTTTTAAGTGTGTGTTTCTAGTGTGTGTGTGTGCGTGTGTGTGTGTAGAGTGTGTGTGTGTGTGGTGTCTAAGGAGCCCTGGTTATTGTTTACTCCGAAATGGGCACAGCTTGCAGTGGAAGTGTGCACAGTGGGCAACAAAGCACAAAAAAAAAAAAAAAAAAAAAAAAAATTTAAATTAAAATTAAACTCCTAGAGTTTGTTTGATAGGGTATAAACAAGTCGTGAGTTATTGCTGTACATTAATCAATGAATATGCAAAAAAAAAGGTAAATATACATATTTGATGTCCCTCATTTACTCAATTACTCACATTGAAGCGAAAAGCCCTCAGCCTTACGCTCAATAGATGTACTCAGCCAAATATTTACAAGTAATTTGCATTACATTATAATATATCAATGGTTATAAATATGAGGGCGAGTATGGGGACAAATCCTCTCTTTCTCTCCCACTCTTCCTTTTTCTCTCTCTCCACCTAACGACAGTTGCCTACACAGCAAAAAAGAATCTGGGATTCGGAAGAAAAAACGACAAACGCTGTTAACAGTTGTAATTTTGAACTTGAATAACGTTAACTAATATTATTAGCCATCATCCTACTAAATCGAAACAAGTTCAGTCAAATGAAAAGGTGGTAATGGCTGATTTAATTTTTTAGGCAATACAGCCACCTAAAAGTATGCAATACATTTTTTTTTTAACGTATATTTACATTTTTAACGGGTATCCTATGCACGGTGGCTCGACTTTATCCCCTCACGCTTGCTTTGTATTCTATTTTAAAAATATTTCGATTATTTGGGTTCTATGAAAATTTAGGTATTTAGATATTTTTGACTATTTTAATGCTAAGTTGTGCATATTTTGTTAATTTCACAATAATATCCTGAAATATACTTAACCAATACATGTTAAAATCAAGAATTTTAAGCTTAAATTCCAGAACAACTTGTTTCTTTCAGTGCATTAATTCAGAAAGTCAGAATTTGAGGGACGCTCACGAGGCATGCGCAGTATTCAATTGAATTGGATTGTGCCAGTGCCCCAGTGCCACGAGTTGCATGCACCGAGACGAGACGTGACTCCGAAAAACACAAACTCCGAAAATTGAAGGCAGCAGCATCCAGATTCATAATTCGAATTCCGTTTCAGTTTCGAGTTCACAATCAGTTGAAGGCAGCACGCCAAAGGCAACGCACGTAATGCTTACGTTACGCTTATTACGTTATTTCAACGGCTAACGGTACACAGTTTACGTTCTAACACGCGTGTGATTATATGTTGTGTGTGTGTGTGTGTGTGTGATTGTGTGTTAAATAAACGCATTAGGCTCAAAGTGAGCGTGGTTAGCTTTAGGCCAAGTTAATTGCGCGCCTTTAGTCTTTACCTTACACTTTCCTTCGCACTCCTCCCTCTCCCTCTCATTCTGTGTCTCTTTCTCCTGCCTCACAATTAGACATTAAAGCGACTGCTTCAATTTCGTCTGATTTGTAATATGTAAAGCCGCTTAGTTGCCTTTGTTGTTTATCAATAAATTATAATGGCCTAATGCCAATTGACAGCAGCACCAACAGCAGCAGCAACAACAACAACATCAGGCGCCGCACTCCATGAATAAAATATCAAAAGCATTTTGGCCAAAAAACTCTGCACTAAAACGCGTTCTCAGCGTCCTCGACGTTTACACGTTTTTATCATCACGCTGAAAAACAAAAAAATAAAAAAAAAAAAAAAAGAAAGGAAATGAAAACAAATTCTTTGGTCTCAGTCCTGTTGTGGTGCTTTGGGGCAAAGCAACAACTGCAATGCATTTGAACTTATCAGCAAGTGCTGAAAAAAATCTTGAAACCAATTAAAAGACTCTTAAAATTAAACGAGAAACTTAACGGAAATAACTATGGGTTCTGGAAAATCTAAGAATATTTTTTAGTTTATTTTCAAGTTAATTAAAGTTTTATGTCAATCTGTAGATAAGATAAACAAAAACAAACAATTTCATTTGAACGAAAAATACTTTTGTGATTTACAAAAAATTAAAATATTTTTTAAAATAAAGAAATATGATTTTAAATAATTTTCTTATCATCTTTTAATATTTTAAATTAAGCTTTCCAATCAATTAGCTGATTTTAAATATTTGTTAGGGAAGTAAAATATTTTATTTTTGCTATTTATTTTCAGCATATAAGATTAGAGAAATTCTCAAATAAATATTTTTATATAATTTAAAAATACAGACGAACTTTCAAAGACGAATTTTCCCAAAAAAATGTTTCAAGTTATGGAGATATTTGACTTATAGAGTTCTTTTTCTTAAGTTTATTAATTTTACTGCCACTCATTCAGAGATAGAGAGAAATTCGAGTTATAGAAGTTCGAGTTATGGAAGTTCAAATGTTTTTGTTAAGGCAATAGAATATTTTATTTTTTCTATCTATTTTCAGCGATTAAGTTTGGAGAAATTCTCAAATAAATATTTTTAAATATATAAAATATTTTTTAATATGTTTTAAGATATTTATAAAATGTTTAAATATATTTTTAGTAATTTAAAATATTTTTAAATATATTTTAAGTTATTTAAAATACTTTTAAATATACAATATATTTTTTTTAAATTTTCCTTTTTATATTACAGAGTATCTGAGTAGTCTTGTTGGTTTGCTTTGTTTTGTTTTGATTTTAGCCTGGCGCGTTTCACGCTTCTTTTTTATATTATCCCTTTTTCGCATTTATTAAATATTCAACGTTTATACGCATTCGTGCGTCCTTCTCGCAAATCTCTGCGTGTTCTTCTCTCTCTCTCTTTTACTCTCTCTCCGCTCGTCCTTTCTCATCCTTATGGCTATTATGAAGTCCTTGGCGACTGTCGGGCGGCTTTGATGTTGTTGCGGCTGCCAGTGCCAAAAGCGTGTGTATATATTGACAATGTGGCAAAAACTGATACAATGTGTGTGTGTGTGTACAACACACACATAGAGACAGACACATGCATAAACATTCAGCTGGCTGACTGCCTGATTATCTGTGCCAAAAAAAAGAGAAATTTGCGCTGTGGAACCAACAACTAAACTCAAATCGGGCACTGGGAGTCGCCGTCAGATACGAATCCGCATCCGAGTCAGATTCGGATTCAGTTTCAGTTTCAGATTCAGAGTCATGTTTATATAATGGTGCGCAGAGCAACTATTAAGTGGCCCGCTTGTTCCTGGACTCTGTTTGTTATTTATTGTAATGCCACAGCAGCATCCATAACAACTCCTTACACACTTTCTCTTCCTCCTTCAACACTTTCTTCTGCTCTTCCCTCGACTTCTCCTCCCTTTTGCGTAGTGCCAGAGCGGCCATTAGATTTAATAAAGCAGCCAAGGGTAAGTCAGACAATATCAGTTAGTCGCTCCGTTACAGCCATAATTATCTGACTTGGCTGACTTGAACTTTTGGCCTTAATAGCTAGAAATGATTCCAGCTGAAAGTGTCGCTCACGTAATGAATAAGCAGCAAAATAAATAATATAAATAATAATAGCCAAAAATTTGGCAGAAACTTCTATTTGATGGTTCAATTTAATGCAGCAAATAATTTAATAAAATTAAATTAAAATCTGCATAAATAGTTAAAGTAATACAGAAAATAATTTATTTAACTATTTAAACAGATTTTTTAAACGTTAATTTATTTTGATAAAAACTTTTAACATTTTTCAATTAAAAGAAACTAACAATATACAATTAAATTTATTTATTATACTTTATCTGTTTATACAGATATTTTAAGAGTTAATTTAATAAAAACTTTTGACATTTTTCAATTTAAAGAAATTAAATAAATACAATTAAATTAATTTATTAAACTTAATCTATTTATACAGATATTTTAAGCGTTAATTTAATAAAAACTTTCGATGTTTTTCAATTTAAAGTTATTATTATTTTTTCTACTATTACAAAATTAATTATGATTCAATTAATTAATTAATTTATTATGATTCAACTATGAACATTAAAATATATATTAAAAGGCATGCAATTCACAAACATGATTTTTATTTATTTTTTTGAACGAAGCAATATTTTTGTATAGATTGTAAAAAAAAAAAAAAAATTTAAATTTTTGTTTGTCTACTTTTTGGCAAACTGAACCAAAATTCGTAGGAGAAATGATATAATTAAAATAATTGTTATAAAGACAGAGCTTTAAAAGCTGCAAGCTTGAATTCTTTATATAGATTGGCCAGTCAGCATTAATCCAATTATTTTAGGCTAATGTCATTTAGGGGCGGGGACACAAAAGACGCATTATGAAAATAAAGGCGACTGGAAAATGTCATAGAATATTCGTAGTTAAACCAAAATGAGCACAGAACTCAGCTGCCGCAAAGAGTCATTATACCTACTATCACACCTGTCGTGTCACACACACACACAAGCACACACATTGTGAGGCACAACAAAGCGAATGTCAAAGCGAAAGTAAAATATAAAGAACATTCACATTCAGAACAAACAGCAACTTGGGCAAAGTGAGAAACGATAAGAACACAAGACAGCAAAACTGAAGGACATCAACTCAAGCAGAGTAACAGGAGCTGGATAAGGAGCAGGAGCTGGAGCAAGGAGCAAGGATCTGTGCAAGGACAAGCGAAAAACGACGACAACATTAACTTCATTTACGTCTCGCCACAGTTGAAATAAACGACTTTACGACACTGGCGGATTTGCTAAAAAGTAAGTTGAACACTCGACATCCCTCTCTCACTCTCTTGCTCTCTCTCTCTGTCTCTCTCTCTGACCAAGGCGATTTCCTTCTTGCCTCGTCTTGTTTTTATTTCCACGTCTGCTTTTCTTAGCTGCTTTTTTCACCTGCCACAGGCTGCTGTTCATTAACGCCGCCCATTCAGTTGTTGTTGGATGATGTTCGAAAACCAACGCCAGCTGGCAACTACAACAACTCCATAAACAACAACAACAACATTAAAGAAGTCAACTAGGTGACTTCCGGCAACGTTGACGTTGACGTTGACCGTTGTGCCGGATGTGCCAACTGTTCAGAGTTCTCAGTTCTGAGTTCTCAGTTCTGAGCTGTGAGTTGAGAGTGTTGAATGTTGAGTTCGAGCTCCGTAAATTCCTGAAATTTCGCTACCTTCCCCATTCCAAATGCCCATGAATGCCTGAAATTATTGCAATTTGCTGTGCGTTAAGAAGGCAAAGTATGCAGCTCAGAGTCGGAGCATTTGTCCGACTTGAGAAGTGCAGAAAATTAATAATTTATCTTTTATATTATGCCGCAGCTTACAGTGGGAACAAAGAACTAAAAATGGGCAAAAAGTGATATGAACAAAGTTAATTGTATGTGCATGCAGAATGAATTAAGTGGAGAGAATCGAGGCGTGATAAAATGGCTTTACGCTTGAAAATCGGTTTAGTTTTGAAGTTACGAAAGTTTGAAGTTGATCACAACTTTTAAAATAGCAACTGATGATATAAAACAAAAAAAACCGTCTCAGAATCAAGTTAAAAGTGCTTTTTTATAGTAATATTTAATGTGAAAACTTCAGATTAAAAATGATGAATTTTCAAAAAAATAAAACACAAAGGGCATCAAAATCGCATTCTGACAAAGAAATATTATTTAAGAGATATTAATAATATTGGAAAGAAGAATAAATTTATATACCAATCCATAATTAAAACGAAATTTCGCTTGAATATCTGACAAAATTATAAATGTTGAAAGTTGCTCAGACTATTGACTTTCAATTTTTCAATTTTTATAAGTAACAAAATTGAATAAGAAAAAAAAAATTACCTGCCCCGGGTGAGGCTCGAACTCACGACCTTAAGATTATGAGACTTACGCGCTGCCAACTGCGCCACCGAGGCCTTGTGACATTGGATAATAAATATATGAACATATGGGCTAATCCGAAAATTTTTAAACCAAGGGCAAAAACCTTTAATTGTCAATAATTTGCATGTTTTTTAATAATAGTTGTTTTTTGTTGTAATAGAATATATTTCAGGCTTCAAATCACTAAATCAAAATGATTTTACGGTGGTTTGGTTGTTCATGGCCGAGCTTAATCAATTAATTCCTCTTTTGGCCTCTAAATTTCAATAAATCTTGTAAAAAAAGGGGAATTTTCAATGGCCATAAAAGTGGGCAAAACGGTTGTCTGAGTGTTTAGAGCTTAGCTCATCTTAAACTTTGTTTAATTTTCTTTTATTTAAGATAAAAACTGTATCGAAAAAATATTTAATATATATTAATAATTTGAAAAGAAGTGTGTGTGTAAAAAGTGTAACGTCCGCAACGTAACGTCCGCAACAGACAAAAACTAAAATTTTTAATTAAGGAGACTACTTATCTTTATTTTTGATGATGGATTGATATGGTCATTTATTCCACTTAATTTTTTGTATTTGGATATTTTTTGTTTACTATGCAAAATTCGCTAATATATGTGCAAATGTACGTTAACCTCAAATCGACTTCCATTCTTTGTAACGACCGCAACGGAACTTTCAGCAAGCCTAATTTTTTTTCGAAAACAGTAAGGCTCTTATCTTAAAATAGGTTTAAGAGTACTTTCAATGAAATGCATTTTTCAGAAAATTTCATTTAAATTCACCAATCTGAACGCGAGCTGTATCTGTTTAAACATGAAAATTTGCGTGCAAATGTAACGTCCGCAACTCAGGATTAGCCCATATGGATGCTTTACTTATCTAAATTTATTACACAATTATGTATGTACGAATATCATATTAAAAATTTTGAATTTTTGAAAAACACTAGTTTTAAGTTTATTTTAAAATTGACTTTAATATTAATTCCAAAGAATGTTGAAAATGGGCTAAAATTTGAGCTTTTCGGCTTTCATTTAATCTAAAGGTAAAATTTAAAAGATTATACAATTTTTATTTAAATGCCACAGACATTTAATACTATAAATAAATATTTATATTTTATTTATTTAAAATATTTGAATGCAAAATTAATTAAGAGACGATACCATAATAAAACTAATATTCTGCTTAAAAATTGTTTCAGTCTTTAAAAAGTAACGTAATTTGAAGTTAGTCACACCTAAGGACTATTTTTTTTTTGTACATTTTGGCTTGATTATAAGAATAAACACCATTATTTAAAATTCCCCAGACAAGATTCAACTGTTTACCGAAAATAAATGGAATTTAAATGCTTCAAATAAATATATTTTATTTTATTTCATTTTATTTTGTTTAATCTCATGGTCCGTTACTCATGCGCCGCGTGGTTGCACGCAGATAAATATGTTAAATATATTTGCTGGCATTTTGTAGCATACTTTGCGGCTGCGCCGTTGGCCAAATGCGAAGCACATGAAATGCAGTTTGTCTGTTCGCCAGTTCGCCAATTCGCCTGACAAATTGCCGTGGGCACACACAAATCACATGGCAGCCCCCGCATGCCACATGCCACATGCCACAACACACACACACACACGGACAGAGAGACAGAGAGACAGAAGCAACAGCAGTTGATGCATAAATGTGCGGGCAACAACAACAGCAACAACAGCTGCTGCTGCAGGTGGCATTAAGGCAGCTTAGGGCTGCGAAAATAGAAATATTAAAAGTTGCTGGCTGCCACATGCCACATGCTCCACGTACCGTAACTGTGACTACGACTATGCAACCGGAAACAAAAACAAAAATAAATGCAACAAAAAATAAGTGTCACATTCACGGCGCACACTTTCAAACAGAGTATCACAATTCCAGCCATCATCAGGGCTGGCCAAAATGGATTCAGGTGTGCAACAGCTTTGCTCTTTGTCGACACAATGACAATCACAATGACAATGGCAACACACACGAATTTATGCTTGGCCGAGTTACACTGTGTATTACACAATAATTTCTATACCCTGTAAATGGTTTGTAGTGAATTAAAAAATGATGGAAAAATATTTAAAAAAATAAACGAATTCATAGACAAACAACTTGCAAATAAATTAGTTAGGTTGAAATCATACCTGTTAAATAATGATGAGTAGGGTGTCCCTTATTTGGTCAAAGTCAATATTTTAAAACGCATACGGGCTAGTTCTGTTCATTAGGTCCTAAAGCACTCAGAAATAAATTTTTACCTCAATCGAAGTATGATAACCCGTGCCGACTTGGATCGGAAAATTTAAAGATTATAGGGACAAAAAAAAAATTTTTTTTTTTTTAATTTTTTATTTTTTTGTTTTGTTTATTAGGTCCTAATGAACTCAAAACCAAGTTTTCACCTTAATCGGAATACGAAAACCCATTCAAATTTGCATCAAAACATGAAAAACCATCGAAAAATGTATAATCAGTGTTAAAATACTGTTTTTTCATGTTTCGATGCAAATTTGAATGGGTTATCGTACTCCGATTAAGGTGAAAACTTGGTTTTGAGTTCTTTAGGACCTGATAAACAAAACAAAAAAATAAAAAATTAAAAAAAAAAAAAAATTTTTTTTTTGTCCCATATAATCTTTAAATTTTCCGATCCAAGTCGGCACGGGTTATCATACTTCGATTGAGGTAAAAATTGATTTCTGAGTGCTTTAGGACCTAATGAACAGAACTAGCCCGTATGCGTTTTAAAATATTGACTTTGACCAAATAAGGGACACCCTAATGATGAGTAATCATAATCATTAGTAACTATATTATTTTTGTTTAAAAGTCGAACTAATGATTAAATTACGATTATTTTCGATTTTGACCAATTATTTAATGATAACGATTACAAAAAATTAAAAATAATCTAAAATTATTACAACCAAATAATCAAAAATATTTTTTTTGAGTATTCGGATTATATTTAATTTTTTTCGGATTATTTCTGATTATTTTTGATAAGTTCTGATTATTTATGACTATTTAGTAAAAAATCCAATTATTTTAAATTTTTTTACAATCAAAATTTCCAAAATATTCAGAAAAATCAAAAATAATCAGAAAGATTTTATTCAAAAATAATCAGAAATAATCAGAAAGATTATTTTTGATTTTTACTTATTATTTTTTTGAATAACTGAAATAATTTTAGATTGTTTTTGGTTTTTTGTCATCGTTATTATTAAATAATCACCAATTTTTCAACAGTGAATTATATAGTCACTTTTTCCAAAAATAATATAATTGATAAGTAATTCTAATCGAAATTTAACAGGCATGGTTGAAATAAGCTGTGAGCCACTGTATGTGCTTGCTGCGTTCAAATGCATAATTTCAAAAAGTAATTATAATCAGGCCTGTTCCGGTTTTCACTTTCGGTAAGATTTTGCGGAAGTAAATTTCTTTAACCTGCTCTAATATCATTTCGGCGAAGTTCTACGGATTTATTTTACTTTGAGGTGATGAGCTTAAGTCCGATAAAGTGAAAAACGAGCATTTTTAAATACTGCGCCTAAATGGAAAGTGAATAAATGCATTTCACTAAATGCTATAAAATAAAAAGTGAAAACCGGAACAGGCCTGAATAATAATCATTAAAACAAAAATTCAAATCTTTCCTTCATTCTCTCAATTTTTGATTTATCCATTTTTCAAACAATTCCCGGGCGTATCCTTGAAGTCCTTACATTTTTCTAGTCAAGCACTCTCTTTCTATAGTTGGAAAAACTGCTCGTATAATCAAAATTCACTACCAAATAAAAAAACTCTACAGCTGCACTCACAAATTTGTCAACCAAAAACTTTTGGCAACATTTTCAATGTGTAAGTGGAATGAAAAAGTGTGTAAAAAAATTTAAAAAAAATAATAATAATAATAATAATACTTACAACCACATTTGAGAATAAAATTATGTTTATTTTGTTGCTCAACCACGACTCGAGTTTGTTTCAAGAAGATGAAAAAAGGAAACTGTGAAACTTGTGAGGAGAACTTGCACTTGAAGGATGCTTCAAATTATGCTCCTTGTGCTCGTTTCACATAAGTTTATGTTCATACTAAGTGCGCGTACTTATTGAATGTTGAATTTCAAGAGACTTGAGACAGAGAGAGAGAGAAAGAGAGAGAGACGCCACGCACATTATTTATATATTCAGCCCAAGAGAATACGCTTACAGCACAATAAAAAATAAAACGGGAGGCACAAAAGATGGCTGTACTTATATTAATTGTAAATCCAACTCAGTTTCACTTGCAAATGAATGCCACAACATTATAGCTCACTGTATTTACTGGGTCGGAAAAATGTTTAAAACATTTCATTCATATCATTTGATTGTTGGGGGAATATCAGGAATAAGTTGAAGTTCTCTCAGGCTAATTTGTGAAATAATGTTTTAGGTTTTAAGCAATGAAATACTTTAATTATCCTTATAAGATTCGATGTAATCTTCTATCGGTTCTTAAAAATTTGTGTTGCAAATAAACTCCACTATAAAATGATTCTACGAATGTCGAAAAATATTACTCAGAATCAGGGATTAAAACCCTAACCGAAACCGTAACCTTTAACCGGTAAAAACCGATTGAAATTTGAAACCGTAACCGAAACCGTAACCGAAAAAAAAAATTTTCATCTGACCGAAACCTTTAAACCGAAACTATGTAAGCCGAAATAACCGTTTAGTAACCGTTTCATTTAAAAGGGTTAAAAGGGACTCATATATCTTGTTTGCAATCTCTGATATTTTGTTATTAGTTTTGTATTCTATTTTTGATTTTATTTTTTATTTTTAATTTTGATTTATATGTGAAATAAATATGTAAATGAAACATTAAGAAAGTTATGGCTTTTTAATTATTATTATTTTGTTAATATAATTATATTTTTACAAAGAAATTTTTTTTTTGTGAACCGAAACCGTACCGGTATTTCATAACCGAAACATACGAAAACCGGTTCACCGTTACGAAACCTTTTTTCAAAGATTTTGCGTAACCTATAACCGAAAACCTAAATACGAACATAACCGAAACCGTAACTGAAACCGATATTCGTTTCGGTTTTAATCCCTGCTCAGAATACAAAAATTAAGCAAAAAAAATAGGAATCCAAAATTACAAATCCGAAATTAGGAAAACAGTTTTTAGAAATCCAAAATGAGGAAGACAAAAATTAGAAAAACTAAAATTAGAAAAAGGCGAAATCTAAAATATTTTATTAAAAATCGTTAGATTTTTTTCCCAATTTTTTTTTTTCCTAATTTTTGTACTCTGAATATTTTTCTTAGTTAAAATTTTTCTTTTCCAATTTTGGATTCCTAAAATTTTCTTCTTTGTTTTTTTTTCTTCTTTTTTAAAATTCCTTTAAAAAAGTTTCGGAATTCGTATGAGGTACCCTATAAAAAAGTATATTTATTAGTTAGTTTGCTAAAATGCTTTTTGAATTTCATTGAAATGGAATTAAACTATGTTTAAATGTAATTTTTATTTTATAGAAATATATCCACCCAAAAAACGAACTTCCAAAAATAAAAAGTGAAAGTAATTGGAGTTCCTTTAATGCTTTTATTTAATTTATAAACACAATGCTGTGCAGTTTTGTTAAGCAAAAATAATATTTTCCTTTTTCAACATAAGCTTTTGTCGAATTTAAAAATGCTTCAAACTGTGTCGAGTATTTTTATTTGGCATTGGAATTAAACCAAAAAAATAAAGAAAATATATAAGCTTGCTTAAGTTTCTGCAGGTCTTTTTCTAATGAAAATTCTAGTATGTGTGTCTCCATAAATACTCTGTAAATTTGCAATTGTCATCTATTTTGATTAGTCGCCTATTTTCAGGCGCACATTTCACAAATTTAGGAGAATGCTCTCATATTTGAGCCAAAACACAGGCATGACAAACAATTGGCACACACACAAATTGACATACACACACACAGAGAGAGAAATCGAGACTTATATACACATATATATGTGTGGAAATGTTATCACTTCGTGTTTATCGTGAACTCATCGCGCAAGGACAAAGCAACGAAAGACGCAGGAATCGGCGACAGTTTCCATTCAGCCAAAAATTGTGACTGGAGTGTTGAACGTTTTTCTCTCTCAGCTTTTCCCTTTTTCCTTTTGATTTTTCCTCTTTTCTTTTATTATTTCGTCTTCTTCCCCTTGTTCCCCTGGTTGTTGTTGTCATTGTGATGACGCCGTTTTGGCTGTTATTATGCTTGGCATTATCATTGTATCGTCCTTGCCACGGCTCCTGCTTTCGCCATTTTTATTGTTGTTGTTTGGCTAAAGCCAAGTTCTTGTTTTTGGCCATGTTGCAGCAATGCGGGTTGAAGCGTGTGTGTTTCTTTTCTTTCTCCATTTTGCATTGAGGGCGTTTTCTTTGGCGTCTAGCGGTCGCGGCGCCAAACTTTTCTTTATGACCTCTGTCGGCGCGTAGAAGAAGCTGCCAATCTGCCCCCTTTTAGCCCAGTTTGTTGGCCATGCTGGTAACCAGAATTGATTGATAAGCTTTTTGTGAACACAGTCGACGGCTTTCTGTCGCTGAATTTTATGTTGTTTATGCTTACATTTGCAGAGATTACGCATACGCCATGTTCGTCCAAATTGTGACAGCTTAAAAAAGTCAGGACATAAAAAACAGAAGGAAAGAAGGCGGGAGAAAGCACGTTGAATCCTTGTTGCAATAAGCGTCTTCGCGTTGCAACTTTCACATGTTGCCAAGTTGCCCAGGACTCGTTTACTTGACCCCAAAGGACATTAACATGCACATGTTGTTCTTGTTATTGTTATTACTCTTGTTGTTATTACTGTTGTTCTTCTTGGCTATTAAAGAACAAACCAAACTTGAAAATGTTGCCAATAAAAAATCATGCCACTAATTTGACCCACGTTGAAAGTTTTATGAACCACTGTACGAAAGTTAAATATGCGGCTAATTACGTCTCTTACTTTGTCTGTTTAATGCGAGTGTCTAGCTATATCTTTCTCTGCTTATTCTCTCTCTCTTTCTTCCTCTATCCCTTTCTTGTGTGTATCTCTGTGTATTTTCTACATGCTAATTGCATTTTTAATGACCAAACTCACAACACTTTGGTCCAGCAAATCCCAAGTTAAAGCTGGGAGTTATGAATTCAGATTTGCGAATATTTCACCCGATTGTGTTGAATCGTGTTTAAAGAAAAAACTAACAATAAAATGAACAAATTTTTGAAAAATATATTTTCTTAAACTTTAATATAAATCAGGGACCGTAACGATTAAAATTTATAAAATACAAACTATTAAAAAAAGTTATTTGTTGATTTTTATCAAAAACATGAAATTAAACCTGTTATTTTTCGATCTGAATGAAAAATTATAAAATAATAATTAAATTTAAATTTTTATTTAAAAATTATATTGTAACTCTTATTTTCAAATTTTATTTTAGCAATTGAAAACAAAAGACATTTGCACTCAATTTTTATTTTTCAACTTTTAAAGAATAATTCTTATTTTCAATTTGTATAAAAAAAATTTAAAAATAATTTTGGTTTTAAATTTTTATAATAGAAATTGAAAAATAACCTTTATTTTCGATTGCTAAAATAAAGACTTAAAAATAATTTTTTTTTTTTTTATTATAAAAATTAAGTATTAATTAAATTAATTAATTATTAAAAATAAAAATTATTTTTCAATTAATTTTTAGAATAAAAATTGGAATATATCTTTAATTCTATAATTTTTAAATAAAAATTTAAAATAAAAGTTTATCCAGTTTCCCATAACTCTTATTTGCGGTACCTAATATAAATTAATAAAACTTAAACTCCAGAACATGTCCAGAAAGATCATTTATATGGACATAGGTTACTAAAGATTTACTAAATTATGAGTGTTTGCCAAACTATGGAAAATACTAAAGCTAATAGAAAAAAGAATTTTCTTTAATTTATGTGCAGAAGAAATTTACATAAAAAATCATAATCAGAATAATAAAACTAATTGAAATCCTTAAAGTCTTAACATAACTACACAGAAAAAAAAATCCGGGATATTTAGCCCGGATTCAATCCGAAACGATGTCAGAAGTGGGGTAATCTCGGATTTGGCTTAAACCAAGTATGAAATACTTGATTTTTTCAATCCCGAATTCAATCCTGAAATTCTTAAATTCAGGCTAAAAAAAAATAATGTTTTTTGTTACATTTAAATTTTTTTTTTAATTTTTTTTTTTAAGATTTTTTTTTTTACTATTTTTTGTTTTTATTTTTTTTTTATTTATTTTTGTTTTTAATTTTTTGTTTTTAATTTTTTTTTTTAATTTTTTTTTAAATTTTTTTTTAATATTTTCTTTTTATCAATTTTTTTTTTTATTGTTTTTTTTTTTACATTTTTTTTTTAGTGAAGAAAATGTTTGAATGCAATTGACTGGTGGGAATCGAACCCAGGTCTTTTTCAAACAAGTCGGCGACTCTAAACACTGAGCCACCAGCCCAGTTGAAATGAGAGAGGCCGAGAGAGAATCAAGTAATTTGGGCTTATTTTCCCATTTTAATCCCGATTCAGGCTTGATTGTTCAGCTTAATCCTGGAAACATACTTAAAAAATGCAGGCTTAAATCAAGAATTTTAGGCTTGGTTTTAGAACGGCATTTTTTTTTCTGTGTAGAAAAGTAGAAAGTTTGTGCAAAATCTTTTTTTGCAAAAAACTTTTGTAAGCGGGGACCTCAGGCAAAAAGTTAAAAAATAGACAAAAAAACAATTAATTATGGTACATTGTTATCAATAACTTGATCTACGAATATCAAACACTAGCATAAGGAGTCTGATTTTCACTTAAAAATACAAAATTTAAATAATTATGCAATTATAAATTCGTTTTTTATTTTATGCCAAATTCACGCCCACTGCGACTGCTTCTTCTTGATGTTTACCGCTCGTGGAGCAACATTTTTTACGCGGTTTATGACACAAGTGAAATGTAATTCATAATGTACGAAAAAATTTTAATGCCGCCTGAAAAATAACGTCCAATAAATAATCCTTAATGTGTGCCAATGTGTGTGTGTGTGTGAGTGTGTCCCGTTGTCCTGCCGCGTGTTTCAACACCCACACTTTATGGTATATATATATGTGTATATATGTCTGTATGCATGTATGTGTGTGTGTGCGTGTATTGTACTCGTATGTTGCCTCGTGTGATTTCGTTTAACACGTCCGTTGTTTCGGTTTCAGAGTCTTCTTGTTGTTGTTGTTGTTGTAACCACAGTCGCCCAGTCATAAATATATTTGTAGTTGTTGTTGTTGTTATTAAAGTTGTTGCTGTGACCATCATGTTGTGACAGTGTTATGACGTGGCCACCTTCAACACAATGTATAAAAATTGCCACGCCAAATTTGTCAGCTTTTCATCGCGATGCGAAGCAACAACAACAGCAACAACAACAACCAATTAAATTGCCTGATTTTTCGCTTTTGTTTTTTTCGCTTTTTCCATTTTATTTTTATTATTCCATTTTTTTTGCTCTCATTTATTTTTGCATAATTTTATGCGCTCCGATTACAGTTGAATGGCACTAGCTTTGAAGGCACATTAAGGCTTCAAATAGAATTGAGTATTGAGCACAGCATTGGAAGCGTATTAAGGCTTCAAAAGTAATTGACAACTGCTTAAGGCCTTACAAAAACAAATAATTGCATTTTATAAATTGTTTTTTATTTGTTTTTGTTTTTTATTTAATAATTGAACTCGTTTCAAGCTGAAATATTCCCTTAGAATTAACAATTCAGCTGGCAACCTTTTAATGATTACTTAAGAGCAGGGTTTAAAACCGTAACCATAACCGTAACCGTTAACCGGTATTAACCGATTGAAATTGGTAACCGTAACTGAAAAGTAGCCGAAACAAAACCGAAATTATTTCAGCCAAAATCACCGTTTTCTAACCGATTCATGCATAACGGTTAATTTAGTTTCGGTCAAGCATAAAATTTAATTATGCTATTTGGGCTTAATTCTGGTTTTCAAAATAAAAATGTTTTTTTTTTCTAATTTTTTTTATTGATCTCAATAAAAAGAACTTAGTTTTTGAAATTTTTCAATATTTGTTTTCAAGTTTACATGTCTTTAACATATTAATTTTGTTGTGAACCGAAATCATGTTGGTATTTTGAAACCGAAACATTTAAAAACCCCGTTAACCGTTACGTAACCGATCTATAACAATTTTGCATAACCTTCGTGTATAACCAAAAACCCAAATGCGAACATTAGCGAAGCCGTTACTGAAACCGATATATGTATCGGTTTTAATCCCTGCTTAAGAGTCATACTATATTTAAAAATATATACACTGGCGAACATAATTATTGGCACAAAATTGTATTGCAAAAAAATTCTTGAAACAATTCTAAGAGTAACTCCAAAAAAAAAATTTGCAAAAATATTTTTGCTAGTATTTTTAATTATATTTTGAAAATCTTAAAAATTACCATTTTAACCCCTTTTTTTCTACTTTTCACACAAAAAGTGGCTTTTTGGCAATTTTCGAAAAATCATAAAAAATACTAGCAAAAATATTTTTAAAATTTTTGCAGTTACTCTTAAAGTTTTTCAAGAATTTTTTTGCATCCAACAATTTTTTTTGAAAAAACGTGGAAAAAAGTTTCGAAAATTGATTTTTACATAAATTCGACATTTTCAAAGGGTACTTAATGAGCTAATTAAAGTTTAATATCATTCAAAAGGACTTTAAACGACCTTTCCATTGGTGCCAATATGTTAACAATATGGGAACAAATAAGCCCCTAAATCTCAAAATGTTTGCTGTGCCAATAAATATGTTCGCCAGTGTATTTAAAAATAATTGAAATTTATTTATGCATTTTTTCATAAATTTTTTTATTTATTTTTCAAATTTAAAATAAAGTACAAACAAATATTTATGGCTTTTCTTGACCTTAAACTTTAGAGGTCTGCTGTGATTCTTAAACGATAACTGAAATTTTATTACAATTTAATACATTTTGACTTAGACATTGTAATAAAAAAGGCAATAATTTTATTTGATCTTTAATAAAAAGCACACAAATCATATTTATGATGATGATTTTAAGTTAACAAGAACTCAGAAACTGTGCGCCGCCTTTGGGCAATTGGTATATAATTAGTCAGTAGTCTGGCCAACAGCCGTTGGCCTTGGCTCAAAGCGGCACCAGGAGCCTTCTCGGGGCTGCATTCGGAATCCGGTGATGCTGCCCATCATGTCCTGTGTGGTGCGCTCCGCGGGCAGCAGTTGGAATCGCAGGACGAGCTGATAAACGAGCGATTTGACCTCCATTAAGGCCATGCGTTGGCCAATGCAGCTGCGCTGGCCAATGCCAAAGGGCAGATACGTGAAGGGTCGAATCTCGTGCTTGTGCTCGTCATCAAAGCGCTCGGGTCGAAACTCCTCGGGCTGCTCGAAGTTATCCGGATCATAGTGCAGGGCCACAATGGGAATGTGCACCAGTTCGTCCTTGCGCAACTTGAGCAGCGATTCCCCCGCCTCGTCCTTCAGTTCAAAGTCGTCGCCACACATGCGATCGATGACAATCGCTGGCGGCCACTTGCGCAGTGACTCCGAGATGACATTATCCAGATACTTCATGCCCATCAGGCTGTCATAGTCCAGCGGCTTGCCCTCCAGTCGCTGCTCCACCTCCAGAATCTCCTCGTACAAAGTCTGCTGCACGCGGGGATTCATGAGCAACTCGTGGCTGGTGAAGCTCAGGCAGGTGGAGACTGTCTCGAAGCCAGCCGAAAAGAACAGCAGGCACTGTGCCAACAGATCCTCATCATTGAACTCAGCTCCATCCGTTGACTCCTCTTGTTTCTCCTGCTGCTCCTTGAACTGACGCTGTGCCTCCATCAGCTGCTGTATCATGTCCGGACGCACAATCTTCTGCTCACGGCGTTGTTCAATGGCGCCAAAGACCAAACGCTTGAAGTAGGCCACGTTGTCCAGGTCCATGGGAGGTACACGGAGCGCCTAAAAAGAGAGTTGGGAATTTTTTAGATCGATTCTATAAATAAATAAAGTCGAAAAATATTACTTAGAATACGAAAATTCGGAAAAAAAATTAGGAACCCAAAATTAGGAATCGAATAATTAGGAATCGAATAATTAGGAATCCGAAATTAGGAACACAATTATTAGGAGTCCAAAATTAGGAAGACAAAAATTAGGAAAACAAAAATTAGGGAGACATAAAATGGGAAAAAAAAATGGGGATAATTAATAATAAGGAATCTAAAATTACGAATACAATTATTATTATTAGGAATACAATTATTAGGAGTCCAAAATTAGGAAGACAAAAATTGGAAAAGCAAAAATTGTGAAGACAAAATTTTTGGAAAACAAAAATTAGGGAAACATAAACTGGGAGAAAAAAAATTGGGAAAATGAATAATTAGGAATCCAAAATTACGAATCCGAAATTAGGAATACAATTATTACCAGTCCAAAATTAGGAAGACAAAAATTTGGGAAAGCAAAAATTGGGAAGACAAAATTTGGGAAAACATAAATTATGAAAATAAAAATTAGGAAAAGTCGAAATCAAAAATATTTTAATAAAAATCGCGCGAAAGAATTTAATCAATGACATGAAAACCAAAGATACTTTTACCAATCTTTTTTTCTCATAATTTTTTGTTCCTAATTTATGTACTCTGAATATTTTTCTTAGTTGAAATTCCTAATTTATGATTGCTCATATTTTCTTCCCATTTTTGGATTCCTAAAATTTGATTCCTGTTTTTTTTCTTATTTTTTAAAATTGCTTAAAAAAGTTTCGGAATTCGTATGAGATTAGATCACAATGGCAAAAATTAACTCTTTTGTCCATTACCTTCATCAGTCGCGGCAGGAGAATAAAGAGCAGGATCTTGAGTCCGCCCCAGAAACTGAACTGCGAGACCCTTTGTCCCAAAGTAAAGAACTCATTCTGCTGGTCCACAAAGCTGTTCACCTGGACGCCAAAGGCGGCAGTGGCAATCACATCGTTGGTGTAGCGTGTGAAGAACTCCTTCAGCTCCAGCTCCACTCCGCCCTCGCTGTTCCGCTCCTGCAGCTGACGTTGCACATAGCGAACCGCTTCCACGTTGCACTCATGGATCAGATGGAACATGAGCCGGATCTTGGCACCCGTGAATGTGGGTGTCAATGTCTGACGCATTTGCTTCCAGCGCTGATCGCGCAGAGTGAGCAATGACTTCGACATGACCGAACGGTTCCCCGTGGCGTGTTCATCGCTGATTCCCTGGCGATGATTGGTGAAGTTGTCGAAGTGCTTGATGCCCACCTGGCGTATCAGTTCCGCGTCTGCCAGGTAATACAGTGGCTCGCTCAGATTGTAGACGCCGTAGACCTTGTGCCGCTTCAGCTGCTGGTGCAGCTCAATGCTGTGCCGCAGGTAGGAACCGCTGCCCATCAGCACCGACAGCGGCACATTGCCCACCAGCGGCTTGGGCGGCAGATGTGCCACGCCCCGGCGTGCAAAGTAACTGAAGCCCGAGACAGTCCATTTGTACAGCAACGCACCAATAATCGTGAGCAGAAAAAACACTTCGATGAGCGCCATTGCGGTCGGGCGGGGAACGGGGGCGTATCAAGGGGAACAACAACTGCGCTCTCAACGACACAGCTCGCCGTCTTACTTCATCGACCGGCAAAACGTCACTGAACGAAGCAGCTGATGGCTCTCTCCAAATATACGTTGCTACAACTCATTCAGTTCACACATAAAGAGAGCGCGAGTGCGAGAGAGCGTGAGCGCGAGCACGTGAAAAAAAAGAGAGCGCACACAAAGCAAGAACAACAACAGTTGTTTGGTAATAAAAGTAGCAAGCAAATACGTGTATATTAAAATATGTATTTATTTATTCAATTAGTAAAATATGCATGAAAATAAGGCAATGCAAAGGGAAATAGTTAAAAAAGTAACTAAAAATGTATCAATTTGCCTATATGTCGATAACAAAAGGATTACGAATATGCAAGAGTGTGTGCGTGATCATCTCTCCCGCTCACTCTGCCGCTCTCTGGTGCCAGGTCACATGCATTTCATCAGTTGACTTTGCTGAGAGAGACTTTGATATGAGAGAAATCATATGATAATGATCATGACGCAATAATTAGTGTGCGAGATAATAAAAAAAAGATTTATTTTAAGAAAATAAGGATAAGGTATCTATATAATATTATGGTTGTATTTTACATGTGTTTAGTACAATATATTCAATAATTATTGAATTAAGCTAAAGTTTGAGAGCAACTGAGCGCGCACTGCTTGCCGTCTGTGCGAGTATGCAAGCAGTGCAACTGCTTGCGAATTTATTTAGCTTTTCACTATAAAAAAAATATCTTACTCCAGCAGACACAGTATCTGCTAGTCAGCTCTCTTAGTTATGTAGCTCTCTTAGTTATCATTTTACATGTTCATTTACTTTTTTCAACAAATGCGTAGCTTATGTCGCAAAATCCCAGTTGAATTGCAAGAGCTTTGCCAACATTTCATTTACATTGATTAATTTTGATGTCAAAAGTGAAATTGACAATATATGGAAATATGATGCACAGAGTTGACAGAGAGACTTCTTATGTACATATTAATTCAAATTAATGAGTGAGTCTGTGACAAATCAAATATTCAGCATGTGTTTCCTCCTTCTGGCAAATGGCACAGTGAGTCCCAGCTGATTTGTCATCGCCAAACTGTCACTGTCGACCACAAACATTGGCATAAACTAATTTCAACATTAATCCCCTTAAGTGACTCAACTATTTATAATAAAGGACTTGGCCGAGAAGCTAACAAAAAACAAAGAAAATAAAGAAAAAACATATAGAAAGCAGGTGATGACTACGTGCCCCACACTCCGGAAGTAGATCCGACTATATCCGAAATTCGTTGCCAAGGCAAAATCAAACGAAAGTTCTGTCACTTGATTTGCTCTGAAACGGATTCCTGTACCTCACTTAGCGAGGGTTGTTCAATAAATACTTTCATAATGTTCTCCATTTTGTTAATTCCCAAGGATATTTTCAAGCATCCCTCGCATATTGAAAATGGTTTCGGCCAGCAAACTTGGCCAGCACTAATTCTAGCCAAAGCCAACTAGGCCAAATGCTATTGGCCAGAACGTGGTCAGAGAGAGACTGAAGAAGTCTTTGTGTAATCAAATCACGTCTGAAACAAATGACGAAATTTGGTTGCATTTAGTGAATATTTAGTGCGACTCTTTGAGTGTATCTCTGTGTATGTGTGTGTGTGTGTGAAATTCTGGTGAAATGAGAAATTAGTGCAGTCAGCTTTTGGGCGCAATGAGAAATGAAGAAAGAAAGATGAAAGCGCAGAAAATTAAATGTATGTGCAAAAATGCAAATGACATTTGATTTCAGTTTCAGTCTCCCTCTCTCTCTCCCTCTTTTTGTATCTGTATCTGTATCTCTCGGTGTATCTGTGTCTATCTCAATCGCTGAAGCGTGCTTATCTCAATCTCAAACTGCAAAGCGAATAAATGCAAAGTAAGTGTGCTCAACACACCGGCAATGAGTGATTGTCTTGCGTGCTGACGGCATTCACCAGACGCCATTATTGTTAAGAAAATATATATATTTTCAAGGACGCGGGACAAACACTACGAATAAGTGAGAGAACTTTAGACGAGCCTGCTCAACTACATGATACCCTTACAAATTGGATTTGTAAATCGTTTCTGTATAATTTATTTGTTAATTATTTACTTATTTATTTATTTATTATTCTAATTATTAATTTATTTATCAATATATATAATTCATTAATCTGTATAATTTATTTGTTAATTGCTTACTTATTTATTTATGTACTATTGTAATTATTAAATTATTTATTAACTTATTTGTTTATTCATTTTGCTATTTATTTATGTATTTTATTTTAATTCATTTATTTATATATTTAATTACTTACATATTTTTTGTATTATTTATTTACTTGTCAATTTAATGTTTATTTTTTTTTTATTTATTTATGTATTTCTTTTTTTATTTATTATTTATTTATCCATTTATTTATTTATTTAAAATGTATTTATTTATCTATTTATTTATTTATCTATTTATTTATTTGTTTATTTATTTATTTGTTTGTTTATTTGTTTATTTATTTATTTATTTGTTAATTTATTATTTAATTTTTTTTATGTATTTATTTATTTATATATTTATTTATGATTGTATATATTAATTTATTAAGTTACTTTTTTATTTATTTATTTATTCATTTAGCAATTTATTTATGTTTATTATTCTCGTTTATTTATTTATTAATTTATTTATTTACTTTCCAGTTTTTATTTATTTATTAATGCATTTATGTTTTATATTTCTATTGATCTATTCATCTGTCTTTTTATTAATTAATTTATTTATTTATTTATATTTTTATATTCTCATTTATTTGTTTATTTATTTTTTTTTTTGACTATACAGACTCTGTTGACGATAATCAAGAATATACTTAATAAATTTTAGCAAGTTTCTTCTGCATGTTACATACTTTACACCAGCTTCGTATACCCTTCCGTACAGGGTATAACACAATGCGCCCACAGCACTTCACGCACAGCGAAAGTTCTGAGGGAAAAGCAAAGAGAATGCGATGTAGTCTAAGAATAGATAGAACAGAGAGATATCTAATGTGTTTACATTGGCAGCAAACCAACAAAAGAGAAAGAAAGCGACTTCAATGAAAGATAGAAAGATAGAAAGTAAGAAAAAAGAATATATTTTTTACCACGTACTTCAAGTTCTTTTTGTGCACTTCATCGCCGTGTCCTGTGTCCCGCTGTCCAATCGTCCTGTGTCCCGTGTCCTGTGTCCTGTCTTCAGGTCCTGCCAGCTGCCCTTGTCCTTGGGGTCAGACATTTTTTGAATTGGCTGTTCTCGTTGTCCTGATGTTTTTCGGTGCTTGTTCTTTTCTTTTCTCTTGTTTTTTTTTTTGTTGTGTTTTATGTGCCATTTCCATTAGAATTGAAGTGTGCCGCAGGACTTGAAAGTGAACTGCTCCTCAAGGTCCTTATCAGCCACTGCTGAGATGCGTTTTTTCTTCTACTTTCATCGTTGTTGGCTGCTCACTTTTAACCTGGCCAAATCAAATATTGTCAAACGAAAGCAAATGTTGTGTTGTTTCTGCCAATTAGTCGCAATGTTTTGCTTTAATTAATTACGTCTAATAACTGCTCTTCAATAACACAGGACATGACAAAACCGCAGAAGGACAACAACAACAACATAAGCAACATAAACAACAACATGAGTTAGACGAGGCAGAATAACAACAACAACAACAACAACAATGTCTAAACATGTGACAGCGACAACATTTGCTTAGCTTCATGTAAATTTTGCCCCTAGCCAAATATATATGTGTGTGTGTGTGTGTGTGTGTGTATGTGTTCTCTTGTTGTTGTTGTATAAACACGCACTTGGCATATTTCTTAAATAATGTTTATCTCCTTTCGAGTGCCAGCTGGCCTTAAACATAAATGCCTCACATTTTAAGTGCTTCCTTCTTTTCTCTTCTAAATCCTCTATCTCCTTCTATTCTCCTCCTTTTCTCTATATGCCTCTCTTGATTGCCTCAGCATTTTGAGAGCCAAGACCCTTGGTGAATTTATTTGGTTGCTTTTCATTACAAGTGTGTAAAAATCTCTCTGTGTGTTTTACTTTGCTCCCTTAGATCTTTCAAAGTGAAATATTTTGGGCATTTTCTAGGCTAACCTTCTAAGTTACAGTCGCTGAATTACAGTGCGGACATACTTTTAGATACAGTGATGGACAAAATAATAGAAACGACGGACATTTATACATGAACCAAAGATAAAAAGCTGCGCATGAATATAGAAACCAGTTGTTTTTGGTGAAACATTGAGTAAAAATTATAAAACTTAAGAAATTATTTTTCCATAGCAATTTTAAAAATTCAAAAAAAAAAAAAAACAAGCTGGAAAGAGTATAATCGATTGCCCAATTATATAATACCCGTTACTTACTGAAATATATATAAAAAAAAAATTTTATTGCATACTTTTAGGCGCGATCATTGTTTAAATACTAAAATCTGCCATTACCACCTTTCTATTTGTCCGATCTGTCTACGATTAAGTAGGATAATAGCTATTAAATGAAGCTAACGATAATAAGTAAGAAAAACGTTATATCCTAACGGGTATAATGATCGTTTCTATTATATTTTCCTGCATCGTGCATTGCAGTTTCCTTAGACTAACAATAAATTGGTTAGCTTGTAAACACGTGCCAAGACACTGCCAACAGATTGGCTTAAAAGTAACTTTTTGTTGTTCGTTTTTGTTTTATGATTATCTCAGCAAATGCAAACGTCGCTTATGGGCTTGAGCGCATTACGTATACGCCAAGTAGTGCGATGCTCAATAAAACAGCAACAACAACGAAACAAGCGAACAATTTTGACCAACTGGGATAATGGCAAATGGCCATGGCAACAACCAATCGAAATCCGCTTTGAATAACTGCTTATTGGAATGCCAAAAAATATATTTCGATTATAATCGCGCCATAAAAGGCTTACGGAACTGCATAATGGCTAAATTCTCGACACACACACACACACACACACACACGCTGCTGAGAACTAAGGATTTGTTGTGTTTGCATAAAATGTTAATTTATTGGCTTGCTGCCAATTTCGCTGTATATGTTATTATTATTGTGATGTTATTATTGTTTCTATTGTTGCCAAAAAGCTGAAAAAAAGCAATGTTTATATGCATTTCAGGCTTTAGATTTATAATAGGAAAACAAAAGCCACAGCATGATAAACCACACATTGTTTGCACTTTTCTATTGAAATTGCAATAAATAAATAAAATATCTGCATTAAAATAAATATATTGGAAATTGAGAGTTTTATAGAAATGCTCATGTATTTGTTTGCTTACACTCTAGAAAGAGAGAGAGAGAGAGAGAGGGAGCGAGAGTAAGAGGGAAAGAGAGAAAGGGTGAGGGAGACACACCTGCGAATACGTGACCTTTCAATTTATGTGAGCATCGAAGCAAATCGAAAACATTTTTTATGCCCGCATCAAATTTATGACCAGTCGCAGGACTCTCCCACCCCTTCCAGCCACCCCTTCCCACATATGGACAAGCCTGTGGTAACATCATACTCTCCTCCATCCTTCTCCCTCCTTTCTCCTTTCTCCCTCCTCCTTTCTCCACCCCCTGCCGCTGCCTTTTTTCCCTAACTTTCACGCTCTGAATTTGATATCGAATTTTGCCTACAGCACTCGAAATTTGTATGACAAATATTTGCCGCCCGGAAGTGGCGATAACGCATTTTTTCACAAGCTTTGCTCAGATCTTACTACCAATAAAAATAAAGAATTATTAAATACAGGCTCAGAGTTTGGGCCCTGTTAATGAATTGGGAGATTGGCATATATATTGAACTCTATTTTTACTTCCATTCATCTGTTCTTTTTCGCTGTTATTAATATATTTTAGCTTAATTTGTAAACAACGCAAAAATGCATCAAAAAGTTGTGAAATAATTTATTTAAAAATAAGGTAAAGGCTTAAATATTTATCAAGAAAAAATAAGAAAACAATTGAATGTAAATTTGTTTTTTTTTTGGGAATAATATTGAGTCAAGCTTTGAGCCGAAATGTATTCTTTTTACCATCGAAATGAACTAGTAATATAAATACAAATTATAAATGAAGCTTTAAATCGAAATATTAAAAATTGTCAAAACAAAAATCGGATTTTCGACATATACTCAAAATAATTATCGAGCTAAGGTACTGGATATCATACCTGTTAAATAATGATTAGTAATCATAATCATTAGAAATTAGATTATTTTTGTTTAAAAGTCGAACTAATGATTAAATTACGATTATTTTCGATTCTGCCGAATTATTTAATAATTACGATTACAAAAAAATCAAAAATAATCTAAAATTATTACAATTATTCAAAAATAATCAGAAAAAATTTAAAAAAAATCAAAAATAATCTTTCGGATTATTTCTGATTATTTTTGATTATTTATGACTATTTAGAAAAATCAAATTATTTTTAATTTTCATAATCAAAGTAGCCAAAATAATCAGAAATAATCCGAAATAATCAGAAAGATTATTTTTTTTTATTTTTTCTGATTATTTTTGAATAATTGCAATAATTTTAGATTATTTTTGATATTTTGTAATCGTAATTATTATAAATATAATCACAACTTTTCAACTGTGAATTATATAGTCACTACGATTATTTCCAAAAATAATCTAATTGATTAGTAATTCTAATCGAAATTTAACAGGTCTGCTTGAAATGTTGTCGATATTTCGTAACATTTTTATGTCAGTAATTTGAATATTCTTTAAAATTTTTTGGTTGTTTTAACTAGCGATAAATTGCAGGACATTTTTATTTTACTTTGTAGTTCTCAAATGATTTAAGCGTAAAGTTCTTAACACTTGCTTAAACTTTATGACTGACTGACTTAGCTAGTAGTCGTTAGTTGGTTACCAAGTGGACAGTTTGAGTCACAAATCACAGTCAAAGTCAGACTATCACACACTCTGATGTGCCATGACAGCAGTCTGAATGTGTGTGTGTGTGTGTGTGTGTGTGTGTGTGTGTGTGTGTCTGGAGAAGTATGCACACTCATTCCGATGAAGGTCCTTTTGCCTAAGCGCTGATTATGACAAATATGCTACGGTTCAGTAACTGCGATATGCTTTCCCACTCCCCCCTGTGGCGAGAGAGAGAGAGAGAGAGGGGGAGAGAAGTAGGGGCATTCGACCCGAAAGTCGACCCAGAAAAGCGCTTATTGTGATTCGCTTGACTTGTTTGCCTTTCGTCGGCCATTTTACGCAAATCCCAAAATAAATACAAGTTTTATTATTAGCATGCACAGGACACGACGCGCCCCAAACAAATAATATAAAATAAAACGAAGCCAGGCGATTTTTTGTGTTGTTGTTAGAAAGCGAAACCACTGAAAGTGAGAGGGGGAATCCCCTTCTTTTTTTTGGGCTACTAATGACACAGCTCCAGGTCGAGAGCCGAGATTAGGGATTGTCTGGAACGACGACGCACAGCGTGTCAACAATTATAATGTGCAAATTGTTTGATGTATGTCACCTGCCACATTTGCTTTATTGCCGCTCATTAGAAATGCTCACAGTGATACCAAAAAATACAGCAACACCAAAAACAAACAACACACATGCAGACCCAAGCAACAACAACAACAATGGGAACAGATGACAACAATGACACCGTCCATTAAAAGCTGTTTCCCTGATGTGAGTGTTATACTTGGAATACACTGGGAAAAAAAGCAGAATCACTAAATGTACTATAAAACTTAACCAGTTAAATATGATCTGAATGAATAAGAAAAACTCAGTTATGCTTTTTCTGAAAAAATTTCAATTTTAATTCCAAAATTAATAAATAATTCAATATTTTTTTTTTTTTTTAGTTTTTTAATTTTTTGTAATTTTTAACTTTTTATTTTTTATCATTTCAGTTTAAATTTAATTTAAATTAATTTTATTTTACTTACTTTTAATTTTACTTAATCTTTATTGAAATTCTAACATTAATTTTGGTCAACTGTACTTAGTTGACACTAAATAAATAAATAAATAAATAAAATTATTTATTTTTTTAATCATTTTTAAAATCTGTTTAATTAAAACGGATAAGAATTATTTGATTGAAAAGGTTAATCTCAGCTATAATTTTCCTAGAAAATTATATATTTTTATTTAAAATACATTTGAAATAAAAGTTTTATTTACATTTTAATTTAAAAATCATTTAATTTGTAATTCTTAATTTTTTGAAATAACTTTTTATCTTTTCAGTTTAAATTTAAATATAACAATAAATATTTACTTAAATTTGTATATTAATAAACTTATACGGGGGTGCCACAGAAATCGCTTTCGCTTGAATTTCACTGAAATTTTTATGAAATTTAAGTGAAATTTAAGTGAAATTCAAGCGAAAGCGATTTCTGTAGCACCCCAGATACTTTAATTTATACGTTAATTGGTTAACTGCTCTTATTTGACATTAAATAAATAAATAAATTTTATGAATAAAAACGAAAGAGAAAAACAATTTATGAATTTGCTGTAAAAAAAATTAAATTTGTTTTGTGTAATTTTAGAATGGCAGAAGATTATAAAATTTTATAGAAGTATATTTATACCAATTCATAAAGTTCAATGATTGATGTATTAAATCAAGTTGGATCATCTGCTGAAAAACATTAACAAAGTATAAATACACTTAAAGAATTCGAAGTACCTTCTTCTACCTGTTAATTCCCGATTTCTCACAGTGTGCAGTGTTGGGTTTTCCCATTTTTGGCATCAACACACATACTATATTAGTTTTGCCACCATTTGACCCCTAGACACCATATGGAGGCTTGGAGGCGGGTTAGCTGCGATTAATGGCAGCATATCACAAAGATTTCGCTGTCTGGCTTTATCGGATTTAGCCGGGAGCCCAACAGTTGTGACACTTTGATGAATGGAGTCATTCGTGAGCGTATTTTCGGATTTAGTAACCAAATTAGAACAAATACTCAAACTCAAACTCACGGCAATTTTGACACATGATTTTGCATAATAAATTATAATGCAAACAAATTTCCTAACGAAACAATTGACGACAATAAAAGGCGGGGTTTTATTGTTATTATTTTACAAATATTGCGTATACGCCAGCGAGCTCTTCTAGCTTTGCTGCTGGAATGAAAACAATCAACGAGATTAAACTGGAATGGTCCAACAGACCAACAATGGCAGCCATAACTAAGCTTCACTCTAACCCTAAAATAAAATTAAAAAAAAACACGGAGAGAAAAAAAGAAAAGGGATTATTTTTGATTATTTTGCGTGCCTCAAAACAAATTCGTAGCTTTTGGCAATTGTTAGTGTTTTTCAGCTGGTTAAGCGTACAGAGATAACATTGAAACTGACAAACGCAGAGCAGAGAAAAAAAGAGAATAGAAACGGAAAAAATAATGATATAGTCCGTATACAAGTGAGGATTTAAATGGCCGAGGGAATGAGTTGGCCACAAACTGCTGTTGCTCATCTCAATGAACTGCCTTTCAAGCGTAATGTTATCATGGCCCAGACAGACGAGGCCTCAACTCACTTTGCCTTTATGGCCACAATTATGAAAAAGGGTTAATTGTTTCTAAGAACATCTTTACGAAAAAATATTCAAAATTCTTAAGGATCATTATAACTCAAATGTCTTAAACGATTTTTTTAATAAAATTTCACGAAAGCTGTCTACTTAAAAATGTTTAAAAATGTTTAAAAACAAAATTTAAAGTACTTTCCAAATCTTATTTAAATTTAAAGAGCTTAATCGAAAGCTTGAATCAACTTTTAGTCAGTATCAATAATTTAATCAAAATATTTATTCATTTTTGTTTAACGTCCAATAAACAGAAATATCAGGCGTGCCACAGAAATCGCAAGCAAATTAGAATTCCGCAGAAAGCAATTCCGCACGGAAATTTCCGAGGTGCCACAGAACCTCGAGAGATTTAATTTTTTTAAGCATTTTCACCAACCTTTTCGAAGTAGGCTGCTAAGGGTTGACACCTTCTCAGATTAAATTATCCAGGGGTTTGTTTAGCAACTTTTTTAAGTTTTTCATTGCAGAACCATAAGTTTTTAATTTTTTTCTTATTTAAATTATATAATTTAATTCATTTATATAATAATTCACTTTGTTTAGCTACAAAAAATTTAAAAGCAATTGGCGCGACAAAATAAAAACTACTCGACAGCTTTTCCTTAATTTTAAATACCTTACTTCGAATTCTGACTACAAAATGTGGCATCGCTGACCCTGACTTCGAAAATCTAAATCGGACTAGGTGGCAGCATCGGACGCCAGCGGATTTAGCGCTTGTTTATTCCACGTTAAATTATTCTGCGAATTGATCTGTGGCACAGCGAAATTAAATTGAGGTGAAATTCAAGCGAAAGCGATTTCTGTGGCATCCCTGTATAATTTAGAATTAAACTACAAACCAATTTTAATCTAAAATGAATTATGCCCACATCTACATAATGTAAATCTGCGCAGGGTATGCACAAGTCGTGCTGTTTCCGCAACAAGCCAAAGGCCAAGCGAGTAACATGAATAACAAAAAAGTCCTTCTGCGTATCCAACAACAACAACAACAGTAACAACAACAATAAGACTAACAGCTAGGAAACATGGAGCAAATGCTCATCCTGTGCATTAAACAAATCTGGGGCTACATTTCATGTTGCGAGTAACCGCAAAACTTGCTTATTTGGCTCAATATGCTTGCTTACGCTCTCTCACATTTCGTTTCGTTTCGTTTCGTTTCTTTTTTCACTTGATAGACTTGCAATCCTTGCGGCTAACGAGCTGGTTTGGCTACAACAACAACAGCAGCAACAGGAGCAACAGGAGTAACAGAAGCAACATTGGCCAAGCTGTCGATGCTGGCGTTTACACGCTACAACAGCCGCATAAATTTCCGCTTCAATTGGACGTGTACAGCGGTAATTGCAGCTTTGATTACCAACAACACGAGCTGCCATCCGGCCATTACCAAAACCAGCAACAACATCAGCAACAACAACATCAACAAGCAGAGCTGAAACTACAGAGCGCAGCTCAAGTTCAATCAACACTTTCCATCGAGCATCTGAGAAGAGAAAAGCGAGAGCCGCGATTTTTAAGAAATTCTTCGGATATTTACGAGACGCAATTCATTGAAAGTTCGAAAGCGGGTAATGTACAAAATACAATACGCAAAATCACAGCGGTCGTCGCTTCAACGCATTTGCCATCAATCAGAATTTAAATTAATTTTCTTTATTTTCTTGCGTTTCATTCGCAATGATGACAAACTTGAAGTGAGTTATGGGAGGAGCAGCAGGCAGGCGATAATTTTTCAGGGCGTGGCATCAGAATCAATGTTCAGCTACATCATTTGCATACTTTTATTATTTGCACGCATATTAAGCTGATTTTAGATTTTACGAGTGCTTTTTCCCGCGCCGCCTAAAATATGGCAACAATATTTTAAATAACTTAAAAGGGGATTTTTGCTTCAGCTCAAAAGTATGCTATGTAAAACTTTTTATATTCTTTTTAAGGGGATTAATATAATTTGAAATTGTGCTTATATTAGCAAAGTTAGTTAGTTACAGTTAGCCAAGTAATTAATTTGACAAAATAAAAAATTCAACTGTGTATAATTTTTCCATTTTTAAAAATAATACCATCATTTTCGCTCCAGCTGTAAAGTATGCTATACAAAAACTTTTATGTTCTTTTTAACGGAATTAATATAATTTTAAATTGAGCTTATACTAGCAAAGTTAGTTAGTTATAGTTAGCCAAGTAATTAATTTGACAAAATAAATAATTCACTTGTACATGAGCATTTTATTTTTTTAAATAATAATAGCATTATTGCCCCATTATTTATTTTAATTTTATGCGTTGTTAGAAAAAATCAAAAGAAACTTTATTTATACATTACATTGTTAAAGTTAATTATTTTTTTTGATTTGTACGACTGTTGAATTTCTGTCCAGAAGATAACTCTCCTTTATTTAAGCACTTCATTTAGCCTATTCTTTTTTATTGCATTTGTTATTTAATAAATGTTTTTCTTCTATGCCTTTTTGAAACAGTGCAAAAAATGGACGACATGGTTTATCAGTGCAGCAATCAAAACTCCATTTACGTGCTCAATGCCGGCTACAATCCCTCCTATGGTGTAAGTTCTTTTGAAACTTTATATTTTTGTTATTTTACTCGTGCTTAGTTGAAATTGTGAAACTGTTGGTCAAGTTGTTTGTTGGTGTTGGGATTCAAGAGCATGGCGTTTTGCATTTTCACAGGATTTTGGCACACATGCAACAGCGAAGGCGATGACAGCAACTGGGCGTGAAATGAATGACACGAGGACAACAAGGACAACGACGAGAAATTCAATTGGCGCAAGTTGCTCGAGTGCCGCCTGCAGTTTGCAGCATAAATTCAAAAGTTTTGGCACAGCAGCAGCCGCCAGCAGTGGCAACTCGTCAACAGCAGCAGCAGTAACAACAATAGCAACAGCAACAGCAACAGCAACTGCAACTGCGACAGCAACGACAACAAACTACATAAATCCGGTCGCTACATCAATGTCAACCGCAATGTGTTCACCGGCAACGGCAGCGTTGCACAAATTGTTCAATTGCAGCGTCGTCGGTGGCAATGGCTGCCAAAATGTCAGCCACCGAAATCAGCAGCAGCAGCAGAGCCACAATCACAATCAGAATCACAGTAACCACAACAACCACAACAATTGCCCAGTCGGGAGCCATAACAATAGCTGCCTCCTGTCAGCGACATCTTGTGATCCGCACGAGACTTCAACTTCAGCAGCAGCTGGAGCAACTGGAATTGTTGCAGGAGCAACTATGGGAGCAGGTGCCTCTTTGCCTTCGCTCAGCAAGAAGAAATGCACCAATGTCAAATCAACGCTTATTGCCAAGAAGACAAAGTTTTTGAAATTTCTCGAAGAAGAAAAATGGCGCAGCGACAACAACAATTTCAGCACTGAGAATGCTAAGGATGCCTGTCGAGCTGCTCCCGCTCCTGTCAGCAGGTAGGTGTATGAGTATGTGTATGTGTATTACCAACCCCACCCCCGCATTCCAACCCTCTTATTGCTCGTACTTTTGCACTATGTGGCAAAACTTATAAATTCACATAAATGTTATAAGGCATATTGCGCTGCTCAAAATTGTGGACAACTTTTTTATGGGCCACAAGTTTATTGGGCCAACGGAATTTTGCGAGATACGCCCCCAAACATCCCTCCTGCCATTTCCCCCGCCGAATTCCCTTCCACTTCCAGCATCTCCAGATGCATCGCAGCATGGGAACAACTTTTTCATTAAGTTTATGAGACAAGTAAAATCAGGCGTGCCCTTTAATATCGAAAACGTGGCGAAAGTTTGCGATAACGTTATAACTTTCATCAAGAACTAATCGCATAATTAATAGTTTTAATCAGACTAGTTTTCATAGTCTTCTTATGCCAAGCTTTGAAGTGCTTTCAAAGCATCTTAAAGTGTAAATGAGCTTTACAGCAGTGCTTTTAATTGTAGGAGATATTTAAAATATAGCTCAATTAATTAAGAAATTTACTTTAAAATTTTTTATTAAAGTATTATAGAAAGGCCAGCTTTAATGTGCTTTTCATGCTAATATGCTTTAAATAAAGCTTTATGAAATATAGCCTCACAGAATTCACAAATGCTATTAAAGTGATTAAAATTGGACTTACTAATTTCTCTGAGATTAATTTCAACATCTAAAATAATACAATTTTTTAACATGTATTTTAAACCTTTTTAACATTAAACTCCTAGCACAGGAAATTTGATTTTAAAAAATTGTTGCATACTTTCAAGTGTAAAACTTAATTTCTTACAGTTTTGCAGTCCCGTTTAGAACAATCCTGATCAGATGAATGTTTATATTATCAGGGGTGCCACAGAAATCGAAATTTGACTTAAATTTGTATTTGTACATTATTTTGAATATAAATGCATATAATGAAATCAGTTAAGAATTTTATTTTATCAAAATTAAGTGAACTTCCTTAGCTGCCACGTTCAACTGATGTCATTGGCACTAATCGATCTTAATGGCATTGCTGCTGACAGCACAAAATTGGCTTTAAATATTAATGGTAGTCCTGCAGTTTATTGTGTGCCTTGAATTCGCGAACACGTATCATGCTTTGAGCGCTGTTTTATGACACAATAGCTGCAAAATGAGTTCAACTCGGCGTATACTTGTTTTTTTGCTCGTCTGCCCAACGGTTGTTAGGCGCCTTCAATTAGCTGCCCAGGACATTGAATGTCCTCGCACTGCCCTATATATGTAGTTTGCCCCGCATTTAGTTGGTGCAAGTTTCTTGCATTGTTCATGAAGTCATAAGTTTTGATCACCGAGTGCTTAGCACGGTGCAAACTTTGTGGCAATGTCTACAGTTAGCCAACAGTTTTGTTGGCGCAGCCATTTGCGAAATTGAAAAATTAACGCGCTAACAGGAATTCCGTGAAGCACACAGCGTTCAAAAGGCCGATCCACTTCCAAACTCACTTCACACCCCCATGGGGGTAAAGGTGGAGGCAGCTGGATGAGTTTTTGTTGCTCCCGTGCCATAAAGTTGATTAAAATGCATAAAATGCCACACGGCAACAGCAACGTGGCTTCTTCCACTGCACATATTGAGGCGCAATAATCATATTTCAATAGCTAACGACTCAAAGGGGGCGGCTGGGCGGGGCTGTCTGTATGAAAATTCCTCTAAAAAAAAGAAAAAAAAGTTATCTCCGGCATGCCGAAGTATTAATGCTCTGTATTTAATTGTCGAGTGAACTAAATTTGATCTGAATATAAAAGACCACATTAAACGCATATTCTGAAAGATTTAATGTTTTCCAGCCACTTCCATAGAGCGACAAGAAAAAAATCAGTCTTTATAAATGTTTATATTAAAACTGGCGCTTAAAAGTATGCTGCACTTTATTTCAACTTGCATAAGATTCATCGCATTAAATCTGAGAGACTAGTTTGCATCAAAACAGACGATCAGGGCTATATCGATTCAGCTCATTGTCCTTATCAAAAATATATATATATATATAATTTATGGGCTCACATTTCCTTACAAATTTATAACATCCTCTGCTTAAAAAGTAAAGCCCAAGTTGCATTTTTTCGACACATAAAAAGTTCAAACTATTTCTCGTTAACTTTGTGCCATGTTTGAGAACTTCTCTCCTTCTTCCCCCCACTCTTTCGTCTTCCACCTTCTATTCTTAATAATGATGTCAAAGTGCAGAATGCTAAATATTTCATTAATTGCAACTGGGCCCTTTGATTTATTAGCGACTTTAATTAGTAAAAAACCATCAGCTGGGAAATGCAGTCGGCAGTTTTTTATAATTTACACTTTCAGTTGATTACAAGAGAATTTTCTGTGCGCATTCATCAAGTTTTTTTTACAGGCAGCCGGGGAATCAAAGTTGCCAGCGCGAACAACTCCATCAAGGCGCTTCAAGTGTGACAAAATAGCTTGCAAAATATTTCATTCTTTTTTTTTTTTCAAAAAGTTTGTCGCGCACTTTGCAACTATTTGCATTTTTGTTAAGCCTCCCCAGCCCCCTCCGCATTCTACCGCCCTTGTCCATCAGCAACTGATAAGCGGCTTCCCGAGCAACGGTAGACAGCTCTTTTAATGGCCTGCATTCCCTTTGATATCAACTGAATGGTCCTCCACGGAGGGGGACAGTTGAAAAAGGTTTAAATTTCACTGTGATAGTGATGTGAACAGTTTGCTGTAATGTGACAGCTCTACAACGAGGCTGCAAAACTGTAAGAAATTAAGTTTGACACTTGAAAGTATGCTGCACTTTTTTTAGTTAAATTTCCTGTGCTCAGAAAAAGGTTTAAGAAAATTGTATATAATGAGGCTATAAGATTTAAAAAAAATTAAATATAATGCAGAAAAAAATATCTTTCACTTTACGTAAGTTTTTACTCTCTGTATTGAAAATGTCATTTTGGCCTCCAAATTTAATCTAATTTATTAGATTAAGTTGCCACTAAACTTGTTTAAATAAAATATGCAAATTTTTAATGAAAAAAAAAAAAATAAATAAATAAATTTATTATGCATTCAAATACAATTAATTCCATTAAAATAACTGTTTGCCTCAAGATATTGTCTTTCTATGCAGACTTCACTTTAACCTAATGTTGAAACCTTTTAACGCTTAATTTTCTTTTAATCAACACACTTTAATTTTAAATCACAAATGTTTAAATGCCAAAAAGAGTTTTTGATTTTAAAAAAATATACATTTTAAAATATTCCATAACATTTATTATGCTAAAAGAAACTTTAATATTGATATTATTATTTTAAGTTATTTATTTCGTTACGCTAAATCAGCCAAATTGCCCACTGTGCGTAACTTCCTGTATTGAGAATTTCCGTTGAATTGCGCGCTGTGCGTTTCAGTTTATTCAACCAAAAGCTAAATAAGCGTCAACTTTTCATTTCTCGTGCCAAACAGCAATGAGGCGGATCTTTACACAGCCATCACGGCAACATCATTGGCGATTCACTCGGGCAGTAAGAATAACATCAGCAACATCAACAACAGCAACATCAACATCAATACCAACAACATCAACATCAACAGTCAAGAAGCAGCTGGAGCGGAGCAGGAGCAAAGTAAATTGAACAATTGGAGCATGCATAATGACAACAACAACAAGTTGGCCAACTACACACAGCAACAACAACAACAGCAACAACAACTGAAAGAGGCCACAACAAGGTCGAGCTATGAGTTGTACCAGGAAGCAGCCGACATTTTGGGACTCAGCTGCAGTCTCTGTGATAATTGCCGCTGCTTGGACTGTCAGGTGCGTATTTACAGTGGGCTACAGTGGGTAAACTAAGCAAAGAGATTTACACGAAAATTCCCATACACAGAGTGGCTACTTTGATTGCGCCGATGATGATGATGAAAGCTGCTCGGAACAATCACTGATGGATGAGTATGATGAATACGATGAGTATGGAGGCGGAGGTTACGAACTGGAGGCGTCTCACTTGACAACTGCTCATCATGCTGGCCATAATCAACTGGCCATGACACAACAACAACAACAACAGCAACAACAACAAGGAACAGGCCAACAGGCAACAGAGCTAAACCTTTGTTATGCAGTTGATTGCCAGCAGAATTGCAGCAGCAGAACTGATGAAAATGATGATGATAATGAGCATGATAATGATAATGTTGATGATGATGATGGGCAACCAAAGGAGCGAACACTTCAAACGTTGTCTGAGCATCGTCTGGCAATTGATTTTGATTTAATTAATGCAACCAGCGTTCAAGTTCTGCAAAATTGTTTAACATTCAACGATTTAAGTTTGCTCGATGTCGGTGAACAGCAATTGGAGCCATTTACGTAAATATCTAGGTGCGTATAACACACTTACATACATATATACATTTATATACTAACTAGCTATGTGTGTGCGTGGGTGTGTGTGAGAGACTCATAGAACTGCAGTCATGAGAGTATTAAATCCATTGAAAATATAGTCACAGAAATATTATCAGGCATGCCACAAAAAACACTAGTGAAAGTGATTTCAGAAAAAAGCAATTCCACTTCGAAAATTTCTCCGTGCCACAGAAGTTCGTGTGATTTAGGTTTTTAAGCATGTTCATCAACCTTTTCGTACTAGGCTACTAGGGTTGGCCCCTTCTCAGATTAAATTTCCCAAGGGTTTGTTTAGCAAATTTTTTAAATTTATCATTGCAGAATATACAATTTTTATTTTATTTCTTATTGAATTTATATAATTCAATTTATTTATATAATAATTGATATTTTATAGCTTAAAAAAATTTAAAAGTTATTGGCGCGGCAAACAATACAAACTACTAGACAACTCTAAATTCAAAAATTCTGACAAAAAATGTGACATTATTCTCATGGCATCGGATGCCAGTGAATTGAGTGATGATTTCGTCTCACCCAAAATTGTTTAAAAAAAATTAAATATTATCCCCGATTTTTTAAAAAAAAAATATTTTGATGCAAAAAAAAATATTGAAACAATTCTATGAGTAACTGCAAAAAAAAATTTTCAAAAATACTTTTGCTAGTATTTGTTTTTTTTTTTTTTGAAAATCCTAAAAATGACTACTTCCACCTTATCATGATTTTATGGTTTTTTGAAAATTGCTAAGAAGCCACTTTTTGCGCAAAAAGTAAAAAAGGAAAAAAAGTAAAAGCAATTTCAAAAAATTATAAAATCATGATAAGGTGACTTTTTTTGCTGGCTATAATAATAAATGAAATATATATTTCCGTTTTAACTGAGATAAGAAAAGCTGGACTGTTAATCAATTTATAAAAGAAATGTTTACTTATGAACACGCAGAATACTCCATATCATACACACCTTAAGTTCATGTTCCGGAATTATCTTTCGCAAAATTTTCACTAACAAACTTTTCAAATTAAAAATAACAATATGCTCAGCTAAAATAAAACAATTTAGTTGAATTTTAGAAAAACACACATACCCTAATCACTTAACAGGGTATACCACATATCAAGGGCTATTCAGCAACAATGGGAATTTTATGCAAAAGCAGCAAATTGCATTTTACACAAAACTAAATGCCTGCTGAGTTGGCAAAGCGTGTACCAGAATTCTGGGCGCCAGGGCGTGGCAAGTGGGCGGTGTTGGTAATGTTGGAGGTGGTTCCGGTGGTGCGGTGGTGTGGGTAGCGGTTAGTGGCAACCACTTGCCCAACTTGGCCAGTTTATTGCTTTTGGCCAAGTTGTGTTGCTGTTGTTGTTGCTGTTGTTATTGCTCGCCAATTGTTATAAACGAATGCGCCAACGCAACATTTTTGGATGCTCCATTCCATGAGACCATGAAACGGATTCAAGGCAACTAACGAATTTGATTTTACACAGCTGCAGTTACAGTTACAGTTCCATAGACAAGTGCAATTTCCATATTTGTGCGGCAACACAGAGCAATATAATTTGTGCATTTCTGTGTAGTTGTAGTTGTATTTGTGTTTTTGTGGTGCAAGTGGTGCCAGTGGTGCAAGTGCCGAGTTGTGCTCTTTGGCAAAAAGCACTTTGAAATTTTCATTTTAATTGAGAGCTGTCAAATCATCGCAGGCCAGGGAATTGACCAGATGCTAGCCATAAATGATTTAACTGAAAATGCATTTGCATATTAAAGCAATTATGAAAACCTTAAAGTCAGTCACTAGCTGAAAGTGAGCTATCAGCATTGGATTAATCTTGTGAAAAACTCAGTCGAATAAAACCATTAAATATATTTTACAAAAATCACACTAACCATTTTTTATTTAATTTTTTATGTATCTTCAAATATATTAAGTATTTTATGTATTCTTAAAAAGCTCAATAAATCAATAGATTTCAACTAAAACAAACTTAATATACCCCCAGGGTATAAAAATCAAAAAGACAGTATATCTGCAAACAGCCAAAAAAAATAAAAATTTCATAAAAATTTTAATATTGATTTTTATTATATTCATCAAAAATAATAATTAAATTTTATTTTTTAATAAATAAGTCTTTAATATTAATTTATACTGGATTTTTATTTTTGTGAGGAAAAAAAATAAAAGTCTCAAATAACAATTATTTTTGATTTGAAATCATATAAATCAGCGGTGGGCACGCAGTGGCTCCGGGAGCAGCGGCTGCTCCCAACTTAGCTACACTCTAATAAGGTTGTTGTTGTTGTTGTAGTGCTCCCGATTTCAGATTTGGTGCCCACCGCTGATATAAATCTTTAAAGACTATTATAATTTGAATTTTTTTTTAATATAATAAAATCATTATTTATATTTATTTATAATTTTATTTTTTCAATCAAAAATAATAATTTAGTGTGATTTATAAAGAAAAAGTTTTTAAGTAATTATTAAAAGTAATTTTTATTTATATTCCTCATAACAGTTTCGGTCCGTGCAATAAATATCAAAAATGCTCTAAAATATGTATTAAAAAAATTATTATTTAATAATATATTTAAAATCACTTATGGGCTTTAATTTAATCTTATTATTTAGTTTTTTTATTTGTCTTTTATTATTTATTTGAGTTTTAAGTTTTAATGCAACACATTATGCATTTAATCTTACTTAAATCTTTGCTTGTGCTTTCAATTTTAAATTGAATGGAAATTGTAATTAATTTATTAATTATTATTATTAATTTATTATTTATTTAAACTACAGAATATATGCGGGAATCGCACTAATGTATGCCCAACCAAAAAATCAGCAAGAAATTGTGCACATTTCATGGCACATTTATGAAATAAAAGAAAAAATAAAAAGACAAAGAGTGCATTTTAAAAATATATGTATGTACATTTATCAGTGCGCTTTTTCACAAGAAACTAAGTGCTCTGTGAACCGAAAATGCATAAAAAATAAGCAAATACTCGTAAATGTACAAATAAAGAAAATTCAAATGATAAAATAGAGTGTGCACGACTTGAAGATGCTCTTTTTGTCAATAATGATTAATATAAAAAACAAAACGTTGTTAGAGTTTTAGTTGATCCATTTGTTGGCCAAATTAATGGGCATACAAATGCTAGACATCACAATGGCAAATGGCAAATGGCAAGGAAAAGTACAGAAAGCAAATGCCTTAAACTTAAATCGAATTACATTTAGCAAATGAATTTTTCAGGCGTTCGCGCAAAATCCTCGCTAGTGAAAAATGGCCTCAACAAGCGTGGCAATAAATAGACGTTGTGTACGTAAAGCCCATTTAAGCCCAAGAAAGTGGGGAGTGGTGTGTGTGTGTGTGTGTGTGTGTGTGTGTGTGTGTGTGTGTGTGTCTTTGTGTGTGTTTCCCCCTCTCAGCAAAAGCCTCGTCGAAGTGCATTTACTGTTGTTTAAACCAACAAGCACATCTGGCGCATCTCTTCCATTTCACTTGGTGTCCTTTACCTCCTCCCCTCTCCCCCTCTCCGCTCCTGCATTGGCGACACACTTGGGGTCGACTTTTGTTTTCTGGACTTGGCCAGCTGCCAGACACACAGACACACACATAGAGAAAACTACATACACAGAGCCAAAGACAAAGCAATTGCCAAAAAGAAAAATGCACTTGCGTTTAAAACACATAATGCAAGAATGTAATCAAATTCTTTTTCCTATATAATTTTGTATTTGCTTTCTTACTTGTTTTTTAGCTTTTTTATTTTATCAACCAAAAAAGGTTAGAGTGAAATTTTCAAGGATAGAAACGATAAAGAGGCAATCTCGAAACTTAAGTTTATTTATTCTTATAGGACAGACATATCTCTTTTAATTTTAGATTCGTTATACATATGTTGAAGTAAAAATTCTGTTAATATGGTTAACTTGTTTCAAATGAATTAAATAGAAATAAAAGCGCAGCTTTCCACTGTTTAAGACAGATTGAATAATGGCTAACACTCTGCCTTTTAAAGGCCAATTCATTACTTAACACACACTTTAAGAGTCCGTTAGATTCGAGTAAATCCAACAGGAATTGAAATAAAATTACGCACGACCAAATGAAATTTTACGCGCAACAAACCAAAGGCAATTGGAAGAATTTTCAATTACTCGACTGCACTGTGGTGCCCAATTTACATTTATTTTCACAGGTTTTGAACCTTTAAAAAGGTTTAATATTTATAATAAAATTGAACATAGAATATATTATTAAACATATAATATATTTACTTATTTGCTCCAAGTATTTTATTTAATAATAATATTTTAGTTTTATAATCAAATTAAGAAAATAATATTTAAGGGGGTATTGCTGGTTGAAAAACTGTTTTTGGACCTTTTTAAAAAAAAAAAAACTTATTTGAAAACGGAAATAGTTACATATATAAATTCTGTATATAAATTCTAGGTATGCTGCTGGCGGCACGGATATCTCCACTTCGGATCCTTTGAAATGGAAAAAGTAAACGGCGTTAGATTCAGTACAGATGTAATTCGGGATCCTACCTCAATCATAATTTTGCGATGTTGGAAACAAATTTTTGTAGTTTGGTGTAAAAAAAAATAGTACAAAAATTTTCAAAATTCTGATTGACGTAGGGGCCATAATGGTGACAATTCTGCGCCGATTGCACTTTGTTTCATCAAAATCGGTTCAGAACTACAGTGCCGCCAGCTCGAAAAACATGCTTTCGAAAAAAACGCGTCCAAAGTTTTGACTCCACTTGCATTAAAATTAACATTTCTGGACAAAAAGGGCAATATCTCCTAAAATATTTCGAATTTCAAAAAACCCTTTTAGGACGATATTCTCAAATATTTAAGCTATAAAAATATTAAAAAAAAATCTAAAAGAAAAATTGTTGCCAACCAGCAATACGCCCTTAATATACAATACAATAAATTGACGCATTCCCCCGAAATTATCGTATTACAAAATCCAAGTTTTACAAGAGAAGGTTTTTTAATTTGCTCTAACTTCAGGATTTTCTGTCTGAATCATTGAACACTAGAGCAATCAAATTTGGTGACAAAATTACTATGCTGTGCACTCAGCTCAAAGTTATTTTTAAAAAATTTTTCACGTTCCACAATTGAATAAAATTCCAATTTTTAGGCAACAGCCTTGAAATTTGGCACACAAAATATGTGATATTTAGCAAATGTTGGCCAAATATTGCAGCTCGAACGGTTGGTAAATAAATAACGATAAAATGTTTCAAAATTCAAGTCAAAGGGAAAGAAATAAACGAAATAAACGATAACAATCTGTGCTCACTGTGCACTTGACTGCAATTCTAGACAATGCAGGAGGCACCTTGGACGCTGACCACGCCCACACAGTGTCTACCGTAATGGTGCCACGCCCACACAGTGCCTACCGTATTGGATGCCACTGTCACAGTCACATTCGCTTAATGATGCTTGATTTAATTAATGCCACATTGGCCACGTGAACACCACTTGGGATTGGGAACTGGAGATTGGAGATTCTTGGGTCTGACGGTGGGAAAAGCGGAAAATGCGGCAATTGGAAATTGTAAACCATTTGATGCTGATGCTGATGACGATAATTTATGGGCCAAGCGAAGAGTTTTGCGGATTTCACATTCGAACCTTATTTTCTCCTTGGGCAAGTTCCAAATATTTGCACTAACATTGCTTAAGGCACAAACAACAAATTGTTTACAATTATTTATTGTTTGTGTCTGCGACTGTTGACAATGATGAAACGGCAACTTAATGCCCACCAATTTCAGTTAGCTGGCCACGCCCAATTGAAGTGAAATCAGCGCTAAGCAGCCATGTCTTGACCAGAAACAAGCTCCAATATCAATTCAACACAATCCACAATTCGCCAATCCCAATTCCCAATTCGCAATCCTCAATGACCAGAGAACGGCGTCAATTCTCATTTCCGTCGACATATTTTCATTTCCTTTTACATTTGCTTCGTTTTTCATTCGTTTTCCTTTTTTTTGCTCTGTAACTGTTTGCCCAATGATTTACCAGCCTTCTTTCCATCCCATCTCATTCCACTCCATCTCTCTTATTTCCTCTCTTCCAAATTGTAATTCATTAAAGTTTATTGTACACCATTTTCGTTGACCTGCTTTTGGGTCTGGGCCACAACCTTCGAGTCTTGTCTTCCCACTTATGCTCTCCAATATGCTCGGCAAAACAACGCCAAATAAAACTTTTTATTTTTGGCCAATATCCTAAAAGTATAATTAAAAATTTTTGACCACGCTCTGATAAGCAAAACAAGCTAAAAACGGGGGATTTCGACTATAAAATACCCTGTCAGAAACTCTTATGTTAAAGATTGTTTATTTTTAATTAAATTTAATTTTTAATAATTCCAGCATAAATTTATATCTTTATATAATTCATATTAATTTAAAAATAATAGTTTATAAATGTAATTTTTAATAATTTATATTTTTATATAATTCATATTAATTTAAAAATAATAATGAATGATTATTAAATATTTTAATTTTAATTTAATTTAATTTTTAATAATTCCAGCATAAATCTATATCTTTATATAATTTATATTAATTTAAAAATAAAAGTTAATAATTATTAAATATTTTATATTTAATTTAATTTAATTTTTAATATTTCCAGCATAAATTTATATCTTTATATTATTCATATTAATTTAAAAATAATAAATAATAATTATTAATTATTTTATTTTTAATTAAATTTAATTTTTAATAATTCCAGCATAAATCTATAACTTTATATAATTCATAGTAATTTAAAAATAATAATTAATAATTATTAAATATTTTTTATTTTATTAAATTTAATTTTTAATAATTCCAACATAAATTTATATTTTTATATAATTCATATTAATTGAAAAATAATAATTAATAATTATTAAATATTTTATTTTTAATTTAATTTAATTCTTTATAATTCCAGCATAAATTTATATTTTAACATAATTCATATTAATTTAAAAATAATAATAACTAATAATAATTAAATATTATCGTGTTATGTTACATGATTTTATTTAAATTTCTTTTTTCAATTTATGTTTGACTTTTTGTCCTTAAATCTATAAAATTCTGAACTCTTGGTGATTACAAATAACTAATTATGGTTTTTGCTTAATTGTTTTCCTTTTTTCCATAATTTTAACATTTTTCTTAAATATTTTCTTTATTTATTAAATATACATGATTGGGTTTATCAAAAAAATAACTTAAAATAATTATTTTACCAGAATTATTCCCAGTTTTCAAGACCAAATTGAAACAAAATTAATGACTACAATTTAATAAAAAATGAAATTTTTTAAATTTGTTTTTATTTGTTTTTGAGGCAAAACTTTAAGCACAACAACTTTTTGGGAATTGCAAATACTTTGGCAAATACAAACAACGTGATTTTGTTGTAATCGTTTTTAAGCTAATTATAAATTTTAATAAGCAGTCGTAATTATTTGTGTGAGAGTGTGTTTGTAATTTTCTAGATATATTAATGAAATTATTCAAAAACTTTTCGAGCTAAGCAATTGTTGTTGTTGTTGTTGTTGTCGTTGTTGCTGTTATCAAAATAAGCAAACAAAGCGGCAACAATTCGCACACTTTTGTGCCAGCGGCTACGCAATTAATTTTACTTAGCATTCATGGACAAAATGAGGCACGTAGCCGATAATGAAAGCCGCAACAGTGGGCAGGGGGGCGGGACACGCCCCCTCCACTAATTGTGCTAACAACTTGATTCCAGCTGAACGACTTTCAACGAGCGATTGGACGCAAAAGTCTCCGAGTCAGGCCAAAAAATTTGCACCACATAAAAGCGGCGTGCCCAAAAAAGGTTTTTATGACGTCTGCTTAACACATTGCATGTGTGTGTGTGTGTGCGGTCTGTATGTGTGTGCTCTGTGTGCTCTGTGTGAAGGAACCCCAAAAAGTATGCTATATAATTGTAAAGGCATCAAGCAAATGCCACAAATTTTGTGTGTCTCAGTCTATGAGTCGGTGTGTGTGAGTGTTAGTGAGTGTGAGTGTGTGTGAGTGTTAGTGTGTGTGTGAGTGTGTGAGTGTGTGAATGTGTTGAATATATGCCAGCTCATATCTGGCAAAATCTGTGAACTACGACTACTGCAGTTTCATAAATTTGAATTTCAAATTTTAACACACACAGACCTTGAAGTTTTCCCCCTCCCCCCATACCACACACACTCACACACACAGCCACACACACTCACATACAAATATGAAAAACAAAGTTTCGTTTGCGGCAAGTTACAAAGTTTCTTTCCTCATGCAAATTGATTTGTGTCTCGTGTTTTCTCTTTCAATTTCTGCAGTTTACCTTACAATCTAGCCTGTCCAAGTATGTGTGTGTGTGTGTGTGTGTGTCTCTCTGTGTGTGTGTGCGTGTGTACTCCTGCGTATTTGATTAAGGTCTTACATATATGTATGTTTGACATTTTCGTTTACATTGTAAGCTGCAAAATCAACACGCAACTATTAACAAGAAATACTATTCATTTAAATTAATTAAAATGTCAGTTGGCTTTATCTTTTGCCATTCAACAACAACAACAACAACAACAACAATAGTTCACCCGCCAAATTCTCGAAATGTATGTTGTTTTTATTGTTATTGTTTTGGCAAAACTATAAGCCAACAATTTTGTTATGCTTATTTGGCTCTTAATACCCTTTACTATTTACTGTGGGTGTGTTAAGGCTGTCAGTGAATTGAAACTATTTTTTATTCCATTTCTAAATTTATTTATTAAGAAATTAAACTACAAATTAAAATAATATTATGAAATAAGATAAAAAAAATAAAATTACAAATTTATCTAAAAGTTTACATATTTATTACTATTTGCTTTCTAATATAATCAAGTCCAATACAATATAACCTTTATACACTGATAAAAAAAGGATCTAAAATCAAGCTTTTCATCTCAGAACTAAGAACATTGGTCCAAAAATGCATCGAGAACATGAAAATCTTGTAGTAAGAAAACACATCTTGATTCTAAGAACATTTTAATTAAGACCAAGTTCTTATTTTTAAGACCATAAATTCTTATATTTTCAAGACCACAAATCTTATTATAAGAATAAAACTTATTAAGTTTTTAAGATTATACGTTTTTATTTTAAGACCAAAAAGTTTTGAATACTTAAGACAAAAAATCTCAAATTTAGATTAAGCTTCTTAACATTTTAAGAAGAATGAAGTAATTTTTAATTAACTTGAGGTCTAGTAATATCGATATGACACTAAACAACAAACAACAAAACAAAAAAAAGATTTTTGATGTAAGATTTTTATTCTTATATTAAGAACTTAAGATTTTTTAGAATAATATTCTTAGTTTTAGTAATTTGGTCTTAAAATATTTTATTTCAAGAACAAAAAATGTAAGATGAATGTTCTTTGTTTTAGAAAGTGGCTTTTTTTCAGTGTAGCCATTTTATTTTTATTTATTTTATATTTATGAGTTATGTATATTCTTATATTTAATTTCTTTTCTATATAATTGTTTGATTGACTTACATTGTTTCCAAATCAAATGCTTCAAATGTTTTAGATGTCATAAATAACTTACAGGGTATACCTCTAGCTGGTCAATTGTGACCATAGCTCTCTTGTCTGCATTTAAAAGTCCTTTGCAAGTCAAAAACTGACGTACTTGAATATCATTTAAATGGGCAAATATGTATGTATATTGTTTGATATATGTAATGTGGGTAAGTGCGGCATATGTGTCTATCAGGCTTAGATCGTAAATTATGCAAGTGCTGGAAACTAAATAAAAAAAAATTTTAGGCAAAAGTCCTTTAGACGCAGTCAACCAGTCATGATTTAAGGCACATTCATTTTTTATGACCCAAATACTGAGAACTTATGAGTGTGTGTGTGTGTGTGTGTGTGACAATGTTTCTGTTAATGTTATATCAGGAATTTAAGGATTAAATAAATATACATAATTTTGTGTGATTTTAATGTTCTGCTGATTACAACAAATCGACAAAACAATAACAAATAACCACATTAACCATTTACCATTTCCAATTTCAATATTTAACAGACGATGTGGAAAATCAACTGAATTATTCAAGGTAAATAACACGTCAACAAACTGCAGCTAATTAAACTTAAATTGAATAAAGCATGTTAATTGTATGTGACACCCACACAAAACAGTGTGTGCATACAGTAAACGCACACGCCACTATTCTATTGTATACTTTTCATTTCAATTCAATTTCAATTTTCAATTAAATTGCAAACCGCCAAAGGCCAAACTGTCAGCGAAAGAAGCAGCTTTACAATAAATATACTATATATTGTAGATAAGTGTTTGCAAAAATTGAAGCAATAAAAACAATTGAATTTCTCATATAGCTAAGCCTAAAATTAAATACCCTTGCAGATTGTATCGCTAAGAAAACCGAATCTAAATTTATATTTTATAATTTGTTGATTTAATTCAGCGGTGGGAGCAGCTGCTGCTCCCGGAGCCACTGCGTGCCCACCGCTGATATAATTTATGATACTTGAGATGAGAGATTAATTTAAGTTCTTACCTATAATATTTAAATCACCTATTATAAAAACAACTCATTTCAGACAATATTCACTTATTTAAATAACCTTGAAATTAATATACTAATTTTTAATTTAATTTAATTAATACATTTTAATATCCTCTGCAAGGGGAATACCAACAAAGATATGAAATAGATATATAAAACCAAAATAAAACCATATATCACCCAAATCAAAGGAACAAAACTAATTGTAAACTTATTGTAATATTTTTGCCGTTCCCTATAAAAATATTTTTTTAATTTAAACCAATCTAAACACATGAACACAAAAAAAACTGTGCCAACTTATAAAACTTGTAGAAAAGTTATAAATGTTACAAACAATGTATCAACAATTTAGCGTGTAATATCAATATATATACTATACATTAATATAAACAAATTGTCTGTTAATTCAAATACAATTTTGATGTTAGTAATGCTAATTAAATTTAGGCATTTCCATATGTTGTACTTATTGGTATTAAGAATTTATTTCGTGTGCGGTGCTTTTGATTCGTTTCAATTGATTTAAAATCAAAATATATACGTTGAAAAACCTAAAAATATGTGTTTTATTCATGGAATTGGGAATTTGATGTTTGAATTGAGAATGGGAATTAATGAAATATTTTGAAAAATATTTAAAAAACTTTGTACGAATGGAATGCGTACAGCAATAAATATTCAAAAATATAAAATTAATATATTATTATAAACATAACAAAATATTTCACGTTTTATTATTAAATCTTAATAAAAAAAACCTTTGGGTTTTGGGTATTTCTAAATGAAATTTGTTTAACAATTGTTTAAGAAATGTAATAGCTTTATCTGGCTTTTATTTTATTTTTTAAAGTGGATTAAGAGTCGGTGATGATTCTGTTTGTGACTGTGATGGGTTGAAATCCGAATAAGGTGTTCCTGAACGCTGAACTCCTGAAGGGGATGGTCTTGAACGGGATAATCCTGAAGGGGAGACTCGATCTCCTGAGCGGGAAGCTGTTTGTGATTGTCTCCGTTCGTTTCTATACGTATAAGAATTTTGATCTCCTGAAGCTCGCTCTCCATTATCATATCTATCAGCTGTTTGTGATTGTCTCCGTTCGTTTCTATTCGGATAGGAGTATTCTTGACGTGGATATTGATCTCTTGGAGGAGATCCATCATATCCATCAGCTGCTTGTGGCTGATTCCGATCGTTTCTATTCGAATAGGAATTCTCTTGACGTGGATATTGATCTCCTAAAGGAGAATTTCCCGAAGCTCGTTCTCCATTATCATATCTATCAGCTGTTTGTGATTGTCTCCGATTGTAACTATCCGTTAAAGAATATTCTCGTATATAATCTGGTTGTGAAAATCTGCGTTCGTTGTCATCCGTGTTGAAATTCTTTTGAGGAACGGGCTGTGCTTCTGAAGTAGCTGCTTTAAATGGAGATGCCTCTGTCGCAGGTTCTAGTGAAGGATAGAAGTGGATTAATTTTAATAAAATTTAAATAATAATAATAAATGTCTTACGTGGTCCATGCTCGCCAGATTCTTCCTCATTATCCTTAAAAAATGGATCGTCAAATGGATCAAACCATTGACCATTGCTGTTGCGTTGTAATAGTCCACTGCCAGGGTTGCCAAGCACCTGTGATCCTGTACAAATCAGGAGCCACGCGCCTAATCCAACTAATAGACGAAAATCCATCATGTGTGTGTGTAAATCCAGCACTTGGAGCCCTTGAACTAAAAGCTGTTGTCAAACGATCATTTATATACCTTTCTTTCTTCTTCTCAGAGAATAATTCCCAAAAATATATATACGAATGCCGAAAAACAAAGAAAAAACCGTAAAATACAGAGAATTCCCAGAATTAAGCAGTCGGAAAACCCATAAATTCCAATTCCCCACAGGCATCGAAAATTATCTTAGAAAGACAAACAAATACACAGAAAAATAAATCCGGGATATTTAGCCCGAATTCAATTCGAATCGATGTCAGAAGTGCGGTAATCTCGGATTTTCTTAATCCAAGTATGAAATACTTGATTTTTTCAATCCCGATTTCAGTCCTGAAATTCTTCAATTCAGGCTAAGATTTTTTTATGAATTATAATGTTTTTCGTTAATTTTAAACTTTTTTTAAAATTTTTCTTTTTAAACGTTTTTTTTTAAAATTTTTTTTTTTTTAATTTTTTTTTAATAGATTTTTTTTTTAAAATTCTTTTTTAACATTTTTTATTTAAACCTTTTTTTTTTAATTGACGGGGGGAATCGAACCCAGATTTTTTTCAAACTGGAGTCGGCGACTCTAACCATTAAGCCACCGGACCGGTTGAAATGAGAGAGGCCGAGAGAGAATTTTCCTCTCGCGCTCTGCAAATGTGTATTTTCCCATTTTAATCCCAATACAGGCTTGATTATTCAGCTTAGTCCTGAATACATACTTAAAAAATGCGAGCTTTTATTAAGTATTTTATACTTGATTTTAGAATGGAATTTTTTTTTTCTGTGTAATAATATTATTTTGTTTGCAATATTGAATTTTTCATCAATATTTATCGGAGGATAAGTAAAAATTGCAAACACAATAAATTACTTTTAAATAAAGTAGACTATGACATACACATACAATTTAAATGTATATTTATTTAATTTAAAAATATAACGTATTTACGTTACAAATATGGCTGCTTACATTTAGGCGCTCACATGGTCTAAAAACTTATAACGGCAATTAATAATAAAATGAGAGATTATAAAAAACATAACTACAATTACCAAAAAAAAAGAGAATACAATAAGCCCTTACACTTCCTATTTAGTTTGCGGGTGTAAGCTTTGTACAAGTGTTGTCGTATCAAGTGAAAATACAAAAAATTTATATAGATGTTTATTTTTTAAATGCAAGTCTTTTTTAACTTTTAAAATTAAAGAGCCCCAGCTCCACCGATGACTCAGCGTGACCAACAGCTCCTTCCGAATCCCTTTAGATTGAGCCAGAAGCTGTACTAGAGGATCGAGGATCTCCAGGAAATCCCACAAGTAAAGAAATTAAACTATATCGAAGCATTCCATCCTTTAGAAGTAGATGAAACTCCATTATTTATTGCCTTAGTTTATCATTTATTGGATTATACTTTTGTATGATTAAAGCTGTAACTATAAATTAAAAACCTTTTTTTATTAAACTTGAATCCGCTCAAAGCTTACAATTTGTGTATGCAGAAAGTTCTTACCTGGCTTAGCAATGGAAGAGAATATTAAAAATTTAACTTAACAAAAGTACTTATTACCAAATTGTTGATACTATTAATAAATCGATATTATTTAAAATATATTTATATTGATATTAATTAAAATATATTAAATTAAAATAATTGAATAAAAGTTGTATTTTTCCGGCTTTAATATATTGTCAACTGATGCTTACAACGATGACGATCATAATGAGGGCGATAATAATTCTCCAAAGACCTAAAAGGCGTGCTTCAAAACAGCGAGTTTTGGCAGCTTGCTAGTGAAGTAGGTCCTTCCAAATGATGCTCGTGGTCTTACAGAAGGAGCGGCAGAAGGTGGAATTCCTAAACGGGATGTTTGTGGCTGTGATGGGTTGACTCCCGAAGAAGGTGTTGCTGAACGCTGAAGTGAAGGAGAAGTTCCTGAACGCTGAACTCGTGAACGGGATGATCTTGAAGGGGAGGCGGTTAAAGGCAGAGCTCGATCATCTGAACGGGAAGCTGTTTGCAATTTTCTACGTTCGTTATAGTCCCGATGAGAATACGGATCTCTTGAAGGAGATGTTCCTGAAATACCCTGTCTAGTATCATTTCTATCAGCTGTTTGTTGCTGTCTCTGATCGTTATAATCTCGATGAGAATACGGATCTCTTGTAGGAGATGTTCCTGAAGGACCCTGTCTATTATCATTTCTATCAGCTGTTTGTTGTTGTCTCTGATCGTTATAATCCTGATGAGAATACGGATCTCTTGTAGGAGATGTTCCTGAAGTACCCTGTCTAGTATCATTTCTATCAGCTGTTTGTTGCTGTCTCTGATCGTTATAATCTCGATGAGAATACGGATCTCTTGTAGGAGATGTTCCTGAAGTACCCTGTCTATTATCATTTCTATCAGCTGTTTGTTGTTGTCTCTGATCGTTATAATCCCGATGAGAATACGGATCTCTTGTAGGAGATGTTCCTGAAGTACCCTGTCTATTATTATTTCTATCAGCTGTTTGCAGTTGTCTCTGATCGTTATTATCCCGATGAGAATACGGATCTCTTGTAGGAGATGTTCCTGAAGTACCCTGTCTATTATCATTTCTATCAGCTGTTTGTTGTTGTCTCTGATCGTTATAATCCTGATGAGAATACGGATCTCTTGTAGGAGATGTTCCTGAAGTACCCTGTCTAGTATCATTTCTATCAGCTGCTTGTGGTTGTCTCCGATTGTAATTATCCTGATTATAATATTGATCTCTTGACGGGGAATTTCCTGAAGTATATTCTCTATTTTCATATCTATCAGCTGCTTGTGGTTGTCTCCGATCAGTACTATCTGGATAGGCCTTCTCTGTACGATCTGGTTGTGTTCCTGCAGGTCAAGAATAGAAAGTGAGTCATAGTAGCGAATAAAGATTTAAGCTTCAACTAATAATTTTCGCCTTACTTGATTCATGTAGGAACGCATTTCCTTGTTCATCCAAAAAAGCATGCTCTCCAGTCTTGTGATCGTATTGCAAGGTGCCCATTCCGGGCACATGCAAAGGAGCTGCATTTTGACCGCGTATAACAATTTCGCTTCCAGGTTTACCAATCACCAGTGGACCCTCTGGTAGTTGCGCCGAATTAACTCCTGCTTAAAAACAAAATTCTATTTAAATACTTATATGTTATATGGAAAGAGAATTTCGTCCGTTTTCTTACCAGTGCAAAGTAGGAGCCAGGCGCCTACTCCAAATATTAGACGAATAGTCATGTTGTGTTTGCAGGTCTAGCAACTTGTTGCATCTACATAAATGCTTTTGAAAAAAGATCATTTATATACGTACCTGAATTGCCTCAAGCAGAAGTTCCCCATAAATACTAGGGAAATTTTGAGGTCTTACCCATCTACGCTGAAATGCCCAAAATTAAAATTACCATAAATATTGAAAGTCCCAGACCAGATAATGTAATGAATTATTTTATATTTTTGAGAAAAACACTTACTGTATAAATAAGCGGACAATACACTTGATTCCCATTCCACATTTTGAATTATCAACAGTGTCAAGAATATTCGACTGATTGTTTCTATGAAAGCTATATGATATAGTGAACCGATTTAAGCCAATATTGTGGAACAATCCAAATCTTGAAACAAACTTGATCTGCGTTTGGTATTCAGGATCATAAGTAACAAATTTGAGGTCTTCATGTCATAAAGTGTCCAAGATCGAAGCCTTCAAACATTTGGACAGATATACGATATGGACTCTATGGACTGTGCCCTAATAACTGCCCGTCAGCCTGTGTTAATGAGTTAAAATTGGGAGCCGGAACTAAAACCGAAAATATTTAGAATTGAAATAACCGTAACGTTTAGTTTGCAATTTAATCTAATATTTTTTTTCAATTGAATAGTAATCGAATTAAATTGGATTTTTTTTAATCGAAACGTAAACATACAAGCAACCGGTAACCGTAAAATAAAATACCAGACATGCTTTTAGGCACTTAAGTTGCTTAAAAACTTAATACAGCCATTAAGAACGTTCCATTTGGCTGTTGATGCTGATCAAGAATTTAAATGTTTTATAGGGTCGGAGATGCTTTCTTCTTCCAGTTACATACATTTCAAAGAACATACTTATCCTTATTGCAGTGTTGTCATCTCTTCGGGACATATTTAAGCGAAACTAGCCTTTGAAAAAAGCTAGAAATAGCCAGAAAATTATGTTGGTAGTGTAGTGAAACGATATTTTTATTGATTTAATTTAGTATTTTTCAAAACTTCTCAAGTTGAAATTAAATGTTTTTAATATTATTGTATAAAATATGAGTTGAGCAGATAAAATACCACAAGTTATTATTATTATTTTTATTATATATAGCAAGGTTACAGTTAAAACTTATAACCTAACTTTGATTTAGCATGGCGTCCGAGGCCTTCAGCTAATCTTATACTAGTTTTGTATTTACATTGTGTTTTGTATTTACATTGTGTTAATTTACATGTTCTTAAGTGTAAGGTATGTATAGGTAATTTTATTTACAAGATTTATTATTGTATTATTTAGATATGTACATATATAAATAATTTTGTATTTGTTAAATATTTTGATTTTTTAAAATTTATATTATTTACAAGTAGGTATTTATATTTCGTGTATTAGTTTTGTTATTTTTAGGTATTTTTCAATTTTGTGTATGTTTTCAATTGAGGGTTCTGCTAGCATTGTTATGGGATCTTTATTTTGGAAGGCTGCTAATCGCTGATTTGTGAAGGTGGGGCATTCGGTTAAGATGTGTCTTATGGATACATTCGAATTGGTAGTGCAGAAAGGGCACGTAGTGGATTTATTTATGTCCATGTAGCTTGAGTGTGTGAGCTTTGTATGTCCAAGGCGTAATCGGGTAATTTTTGTTTGTATGAGTCTTGATGTTATGTCTTGTAATAAAGGTTTTGTGATTTCTTCTGCTGTTTGTGGTTGAGTATTTAGATTTTGGTACCAGGTAGATGTTTGAGATAGTCTTTGTTGCCTTTTTTCAGTAAGTTTATTTTTTAGTAATTTTGTAATGTCGGAAAAGTTGGAATTTTGGGTATAGATAAGGGGATAGTTAGGTGCGTTTCTAGCGTGGTGGTCTGCAGTTAAATTGCCAGTTATGTTTTGATGTCCTGGAACCCATAACAGTTTTATGTTTGGGTGTTGTGTTAAACTATTTCGTATGGATGATTCGTAGTAATTACTATTGTCGATGTTGTGGATGGCTTTGAGTGCTGATAGTGAGTCCGAGCAGATGATATATTTAGCTTTATGTTTCTTGATTAGGTTTATGGCTTCAGAGATGGCTATTATTTCTGCTGAGAAGATTGAACTAAAATTCATAAGGATTCCTCTTTTAATACAGTTTTCTTCATCTGTGATGGCGTAGGAGGTGTGGTATTCGGTTTTTGATCCATCGGTGAAGATGAACTTATGGTTGGGGTAGGAGTGTTTGATATTTTGGAAGTGTTGGTAGTATATGGAAGAGTTGGTAGTGTTTTTCTTTAGTTGACTAAGATCTAAGATTATTGTATCGGCGGGCATGTCCCAATATGGTTTCTTTTGGTTAATTACTGGGAGAAGTGTGAATGGGATGTCATAATTTGAGCAAAGGCTTATGCAGGTACATAATACTGATGGTGTCTTTTTTGTTTTATTTGTTTTGATTTTGCTGAGTATGTTGTGGGTCGGGGATTGTTTTGCTAATGATAAGTTTTTTATTGACTTAGCTATGAGGAACTCGCGACGTTCGAAAATTGTGTTTATATTGGCTTCCAGTAAAAGGTTGTTTGTGGGTGTTGTTCGGAAAGCTCCAAGTGTGATTCTGATGGCGGTGTTAATTATCGTTTGAATTTTGCGTAAAATTGAGTTTGGTGCGTTGCCATAGAAAATTAGCCCATAGTCGATTTTAGGAAGGAGTGTTGTTTTTAGTATTGTGATCAAAGTGTTGGTGTTACAGTTGAATTTTGTGCTAGAGAGGCATTTAAGGACATTGAGTGTATTGTTAAGTGAGGTTGTTAATTTATTTATGTGGTCGTTCCATTTGTATTTTTTGTTCAGTGTCAGGCCTAGGATCCTTAGTGTAGTTGCTTCTTTGAGCGTGAAATTGCTGGTATGGATGGAGCATTGGCATTGATGTTTTTTGCATATGTGTAGGTGTTTGCATTTATTTGTTGATAGTGATGCTCCCGAGGAGGCGCACCATTCGTTTATTTTGGAGAAGAGTAGGTCGAGATAAAATACCACAAGTGTAAAGTTGAGTTTAATGTTTATTGGCAGCCACAGAACTATAGTATTGGAACCGATAGTTACTGATCTATCACCAATTGCCAAGAAAAAGCCGAACGCGTCGTCGGCACACAGTGTTTCCAATTTGTCCTTTTTGCGGTCAGATTTGTCCGTTTTGGAACTGCGATTTCCGGAATCATTTTAAAACGTCCCCTATCCTGAAAAATGACTTTTTTTATTTTGTTTTACTTTATCCATTATTTATTATTTTTTCATTGTTCTAAGTCGCTCATAGAATTTATCAAATACATCTAAGCGTCATCTAATATATTAACTTTCGGATCGTCGAATATCTTTGAAATTTAAAAAAACAATTGATGCATTTTCTGTGGAAAATACTTTACTGGCTAATAAAGAGCTAAAACTTATACATACTTTTTAAGTAACGGGTAAATACATTGCCCTCCCACTCGCCACTCAAATAAAACAATTTGTGGTAATTCAATTCATTTACAATATATTGGTCCCGAAGGTATTTCGATAAAAGGTTTACAACTATTTTTCAAGAAATTCATTTAATTTGCGCTAACCTGTATAACGTGACCTGGTGCTGGCATATTAACGTTAAACTGAGGACTACGGCGCTTACGTTGGGGCATTCCTTGGATCTGTATAATGCGATCTGGTGCTTCCATTTTGAGGTTAACCGGAGAACTACGGCGCTTACGTTGTGCCAGACCTTGAGCCTGAATACTGCGACCTGGTGCTTGTATATTTACGGTAAACTCAGGACTACGGCGCTTACGTTGTGGCATTCCTTGGATCTGTATGCTGCGATCTGGTGCTTTCATTTCGAGGTTATATTCAGGACTACGGCGCTTACGTTGTGCCAGACCTTGAGCCTGAATACCGCGACCTGGTGCTTGTATATTTACGTTAATCTGAGGACTACGGCGCTTACGTTGGGGCATTCCTTGGATCTGAATAATGCGACCTGGTGCTTCCATTTTGAGGTTAACCGGAGAACTACGGCGCTTACGTTGTGCCAGACCTTGAGCCTGAATACTGCGACCTGGTGCTTGTATATTTACTGTAAACTCAGGACTACGGCGCTTACGTTGGGGCATTCCTTGGATCTGTATACTGCGATCTGGTGCTTTCATTTCGAGGTTATATTCAGGACTACGGCGCTTACGTTGTGCCAGACCTTGAGCCTGAATACCGCGACCTGGTGCTTGTATATTTACGTTAATCTGAGGACTACGGCGCTTACGTTGGGGCATTCCTTGGATCTGAATAATGCGACCTGGTGCTTCCATTTTGAGGTTAACCGGAGAACTACGGCGCTTACGTTGTGCCAGATCTTGAGCCTGAATACTGCGACCTGGTGCTTGTATATTTACGGTAAACTCAGGACTACGGCGCTTACGTTGGGGCATTCCTTGAATCTGAATACTGCGACCTGGTGCTTTCATTTCGAGGTCTAACTCAGGACTACGGCGCTTACGTTGTGCCAGACCTTGTGCCTGAATACTGCGACCTGGTGCTTGCATGATTACTTTAATCTGAGGACTACGGCGCTTACGTTGTGTCATTCCTTGGATCTGTATGCTGCGATCTGGTGCTTTCATTTCGAGGTCTAACTCAGGACTACGGCGCTTACGTTGTGCCAGACCTTGTGCCTGAATACTGCGACCTGGTGCTTGTATATTTACGTTAATCTGAGGACTACGGCGCTTACGTTGTGGCATTCCTTGGATCTGTATGCTGCGATCTGGTGCTTTCATTTCGAGGTTATATTCAGGACTACGGCGCTTACGTTGTGCCAGACCTTGAGCCTGAATACCGCGACCTGGTGCTTGTATATTTACGTTAATCTGAGGACTACAGCGCTTACGTTGGGGCATTCCTTGGATCTGAATAATGCGACCTGGTGCTTCCATTTTGAGGTTAACCGGAGAACTACGGCGCTTACGTTGTGCCAGACCTTGAGCCTGAATACTGCGACCTGGTGCTTGTATATTTACTGTAAACTCAGGACTACGGCGCTTACGTTGGGGCATTCCTTGGATCTGTATACTGCGATCTGGTGCTTTCATTTCGAGGTTATATTCAGGACTACGGCGCTTACGTTGTGCCAGACCTTGAGCCTGAATACCGCGACCTGGTGCTTGTATATTTACGTTAATCTGAGGACTACGGCGCTTACGTTGGGGCATTCCTTGGATCTGAATAATGCGACCTGGTGCTTCCATTTTGAGGTTAACCGGAGAACTACGGCGCTTACGTTGTGCCAGATCTTGAGCCTGAATACTGCGACCTGGTGCTTGTATATTTACGGTAAACTCAGGACTACGGCGCTTACGTTGGGGCATTCCTTGAATCTGTATAATGCGACCTGGTGCTTCCATTTTGAGGTTAAACTCAGGACTACGGCGCTTACGTTGTGCCAGACCTTGAGCCTGAATACTGCGACGTGGTGCTTGCATGTTTACGTTAATCTGAGGACTACGGCGCTTACGTTGTGGCATTCCTTGGATCTGTATACTGCGATCTGGTGCTTCCATTTTGAGGTTAAACTCAGGACTACGGCGCTTACGTTGTGCCAGACCTTGAGCCTGAATACCGCGACCTGGTGCTTGCATGTTTACGTTAATCTGAGGACTACGGCGCTTACGTTGTGGCATTCCTTGGATCTGTATACTGCGATCTGGTGCTTCAATTTTGAGGTTAAACTCAGGACTACGGCGCTTACGTTGTGCCAGACCTTGAGCCTGAATACTGCGACCTGGTGCTTGCATGTTTACGTTAATCTGAGGACTACGGCGCTTACGTTGGGGCATTCCTTGGATTTGTATACTGCGACCTGGTGCTTCCATTTTGAGGTTAACCGGAGAACTACGGCGCTTACGTTGTGCCAGACCTTGAGCCTGAATACTGCGACCTGGTGCTTGTATATTTACGTTAAACTGAGGACTACGGCGCTTACGTTGTGGCATTCCTTGGATCTGAATAGTGCGATCTGGTGCTTTCATTTCGAGGTTATATTCAGGACTACGGCGCTTACGTTGTGCCAGACCTTGAGCCTGAATACTGCGACCTGGTGCTTGCAATATTGTGTTAAACTCAGGACTACGGCGCTTACGTTGTGGCATTCCTTGGATCTGTATACTGCGATCTGGTGGATATACATAGAGGTCAAGCTCAGAACTACGGCGCTTACGTTGTGGCATTCCTTGGATCTGTATACGGCGATCTGGTGCTTCCATTTTATATTGAGGACTACGGCGCTTACGCTGTGGCAATTCTTGGATCTGTATGCTGCGACCTTCTGCTTGCATATTGAGGTTTAACTCAGGACTTCTGCGGTTACGTTGCTGATTCGATTTTCTTAAGGCCCTTTTCCGATTTCCTGACTTTTGATTTTTTTTTTGTTTTTTTCTATTGACCTTTTTTTGGCGGATTTCTCGTGCTGTTTTTTTAGGCGTTGGGTCCGATGCGGTTGAATCTAAATGACTTTCTGAGGTTGATTCTTCGGAAAGGGGTCGTCTTGTTGAAGTTGGCTCTACCCGGGATGCTTCTGAAGTAGTTTCTTTTTCATTATCTTTATCAGCTGATTGGGATGGTTTCCGTTTGTTAGCATCCGTATCAGCCTTCTCGACAGGAGTATCGTGTGATTTTGAAAGAGATGCATTATCTTTATCATCTTTTGGTGATTGTTTCTGCTTCTTATCATCCGTATCAACCTTCTCTTTAAGATCAGTTTGTGCTCTTGAGGGAGATGCTGTGGTTTTAGGGGGTGCTTCTGAAGTTGGTTCTAGTGAAGAATAGAAATTGTGTTATTTTAGAAAAACAAAATGATTTTAGCTTCAACTAATAATTTTCGCCTTACTTGATTCATGTAGGAACGCGTTTCCTTGTTCATCCACTAAAGAATGCTCTCCAGTCTTGTGATCGTATTGCAAGGTGCCCATGCCGGGCACATGTAAAGGAGCTGCATTTTGACCGCGTATAACAATTTTGCTTCCAGGTTTACCAATCACCAGTGGACCCTCTGGCAATGACTTCAAATGGGATGCTTCTGAAGACGGTCGTTTAGCATCCGTGTCAGACTTCAGTTCACGATTATTTTGTGCTTTCGAAGAAGATGATTCTGCAGTAAGATCCCGTTCATTATCCTTATCATCTTTTGGTGATTGCTTCTGCTCCTTATCATTCGTATCAACCTTCTCTTTAAGATCAGTTTGTGCTCTTGAAGGAGATGCTGTGGTTTGGTCTGAGGTTGGTTCTAATAAAGAATAACAAGCGGATCAGTCGAGTGCACTCGACAGTAATATACCCTGGGCCTAGGCTTCGGCATGCCGAAGATTAGATGCACATGCAATTCTCGTACTTATCCTCAAATATCGACCTATCGTTTTTGTGGCAGCTACATACATGAACAATAAGATAAGTGATTTAAACCAATTTTAAAAATAAGAAAATATAAATAAGAAAATATAAATAAGAAAATAAAAATAATAAAAAAATAATAATTAAAAATCATTTGCATCGACAGAACCGGGACTCGAACCTCGGTCTCCCGTTTCGCCTGCCGAGCACTTATCACTTACACCACGCCGCAACTTGGATTGAACATGACAAATTCGATAAACATTCTTGCAGAGGGAATGTTAAATGAAATAATTGACCATTAATTCTATTCTATTTATAGAATTGCCATTAAAAAACCTCGGATAAAATTGTTAATATCTTCACTATTTATGGCCCAATCGGGATGAAAGTTGGTGATTAGCTTCTGGGCATGATTCCACATCCGTTGATATAAAAAAAAATAACTTAAAGGCCAAAATAAAAGGTGCTGTCAGTTTTTTATGAATTACGCCCCTCACAGTGGGCGTGGCAAAATTTTAACATAAACTTGTTCTGCCTGACATTATAGGGAGTCTTCATTCCAAATTTGGTGGTCCTAGCTCTTACCATCTCTGAGATCCTTTCGCTTACACGGACCGACGGACAGACGGACATGGCTATATCGTTTCGGCTGTTGATGCTGATCAAGAATATATATACATTATGGGGTCGGAGATGCTTCCTTCTGCCTGTTACATACTTTTGAACAAACTTAATATACCCCCAGGGTATAAAAATGAAATCGTTGCATAGAATAATGATTTGAATATTGTTTGCCTTACTTGATTCATGTAGGTGCTCATTTCCTTCTTCATCCCCAGTCTTCTGAGATTTTTGGATGTTGTCAAGTCCTTCTTCATGTAAAGCATCTTCAATTTCAGCGCGTTTGACAACTTGATTACCAGGACTATCTGGTAATTTTTTCGCATAAGCTCCTGCTTGAAAACAAAATCCTATTTGAATATTAATGTGACAGGAAAATAACGCCAGTTTCCTTACCCGAGCAAACCAGGAGACAGGCGCCTACTCCAATTAATAGACGTAGCTTCATGTCGAGTGTTTAGATCGAGCAACTTGCTTGATCTGATAGCTGTTCCAACGATTGTGCATCTTTTTATACTTTCCCTAAAGCGTCAGAAATATTCCCATAATACTGGAAAAGTTCTAAATCCAATTAAATTGATATATTTGACAGAAGGTGAACTGAATTTTGCCCATTTTTAAAATACCCAAAAAGTCAGTCTCTGGGCAATACCCACTAACATGTTGACAAATATTGGGTAAAAACAGTTCCCAAGCGGATAAAGTAAAAGTTCTATCAGTTCTGGAATGCCCCAAAATGCAGAAAATACGCACAAGGAAATTTTATTTACTGCCAAGGTTGCCATCTTATGTAAATATTTTGTACCAGATTGTAGAGACAAAAATACTGGATAAAATCAATCAAAATATCGTTTCACCACTCCAGCGTTTTTTTTTTAGCTACCAACAACATTTTCTGGCTATTTCTAGCTTTTTCAAAGGCCGACCCGAAGAGGTGGCAACATTGGTGACAGCAGCGACTGCAGCTTGACTATTTCTACCAAAGAGCTCAATGAACAAAAGTGCAGTGCGTATGTGTGCGTATTCATTATGGCGAAGGTCAAAGGTGCAAGGCGAAGATTTCACATGCCACATACTGATAACCCAAAAGTCAAGCGGCCATTCACTTTAATTAACGGTTAACGACTGCACCTGGTTTTGGGTTGGGGTTGTCAGCTGATTGGTTTGGTGTTGTGGGCAGGGTTAGGGCGGCGTGGAGAAAAACAGACAGAGCGTCTCGCTTGTTGGCGGGTTTGCACAGTGATAACCAAAAGTCATAAACAAGCGACTGAAATGCAATCTGGCTATTGAAGTGGAGAGCCAGAGCAGCAGCGATAACGCAATGCCAGAAAAATAAAAGTGAGAACGCTGCAATCGAGAAAACTCGACAGGGAAATACCCTAAAACGTGTACCCAAAAACGTGTACCCTAAAACGTGTACCCAAAAACATGTACCCTAAAATGTGTTCCCTAAAATGTGTTCCCTAAAAAGTGTGCAAAGCCCAAGCAAACGCTAGATGGCGCCAGTAAACTCTCGAATTGGACTTGGCTGCAAAAATGTTCTTAAAATGTGTACAAAATTTTTAATTTAAGAAATATATAAACACAACTTTAATGTTTCTATAATTTTTATATACAGCTGTGTTCAGAAAAATAGCAGTGCTGTTTACCTACACCTTTAATATCGAAAAATCCTATTATAAAGCCCATTATGGGACAAAAAGGAAAGGTCATTTAATTTTCGTTCAAATGATGCAAAAATTTCCTTAACCCATTGAGTACCCATGGAATATTTTGAATTTTTGCAAAAGTCAACTTTTTCAACTTTTTTCCTCGATATTTCACAAAAAATATTTTGATGCAAAAAAATTTGTAAAACAATTCTAAGAGTAACTGGAAAAAAAATTGTTTCTAGTATTTTTTAGAATCTTTTGAAAACTGCAAAAAATGCACTTTTTGCATGAAAATGAGGAAAAATGGGTTAAAATGGTCATTTTTAGGATTTTCAAAAAATTCTTTTGCAAAAATGCAAAATATTCCATGGGTACTCAATGGGTAAAGGAAATTTTTGCATCATTTGACTCCATTTACTTATAAGTGCGAAAAATCTGCTTTAGTGCATAACTTTTATAATTCTTTTGGTATAATTTTGTTAGAAACTTTGAATATGTATTCTTATTCTTCAGGTTTCATACGCATGCACAAAGTGATCATACCCATCGTTAACTATTTTTCAATGGGTGCAGAGTGTAATAATAATAATACGCCGAGTTATTTAGGTCCATTCGCATTTAGCCAGCCACTTGGAGCTGTATTAAACCGGCCCAAATATAAAGTTTTATTACATCCAAAAATGAAATGGTTCAACGTGTATTCTGTTAACTGATTAAAATGTAATCAATGCAATTTTGATCGAATATTATCAATACATATACGAAAATATCCATATTCATATCTTATCGCTGGACATGCGCGAGGGCTTACTGTGAATCATCGCCACTGGAAATACTTCCATTTACATACTATACATATAAATAATTTAACTGCATATTAAACAAAAACTTAGAAACGTAAATAAAAGAGCTTAAAATGGATTCGGGCCCTTTGCTAATTGCCTTGGCCATAATATGCTTTGCCCTCTTCATTCTGCGCGTAAGTTCATTCAAATCATTATAATTGTTATAATCAATTCATAATACACATATGCTGCTAACTCTTTGACATTCAATTGCAGACCATGATGATTGCCTATCGCTTCTATATGCTCCGACAGCTCAAGGAGGTGGCTCACATCGAGCAAGGTGAGCAAACATAATCGTCAATATTTACACTAGTTTCTTTTGCTTTTTTTTACTTGACCCAACTCAACTAGAGATGGCGCATTTGTCGTGGCTTTTTTGTTAGTAAAAGTCACAACATATATTTTTTAGATAACATAAATTTGATTTTATTCACAACAAGTTCTATATATAAGTAAAAAAAATCAACACTCAAGGAATTTACCTTAAAAAAAAATACTTTTGTTTTTTAAAAAGAAAGCAATCTCATAAAATCAGGAATTTTCGTGCTCAACACAAATATGAATAACACATAAAAAACCCCTCGGCTCTGGGATAAAACCAATTCTTAATGATGTCAAAAGTTCAGTAATCTTGGAATTTCTTTAATTGAAAAATATTGGATTTTTTAAGCATTTAAGAACTGAGTCATTGAAATTTATGTTAAAATAAAGAAAAATAAACGTAAATTTTAAAATGATCCCATATCTAAAAGTTATTCAACTAAAACTATAACTAGACTAAGACAGATCGTCCCCAAATAATGTACATTGTACATATATATAAATACATATAAATTATGCAAAAGTTTCTCTAAACAATTCTTATAGTGACTGCAAATTTTTTTTTCAAAAATCTCTTCGCTAGTATTTTTTATGATTTTTTGAAAATTGCTAAAAATTACTATTTTAGCCACTTTTCCTTCTTTTCATACAAAATTTTTCTGAAATCATCCCATACAAAAAATAATAAAAAATACTAGCGCAGAGACTTTTGCAGACACTATAAGAATTGTTTAGAGAAACTTATTGCATCAAAACATTTTTTGCTTAAGACCGAGAAAAAAGTCAAAGCGGTAGACTTTTACAAAAATTCCAAATTTTCAATGGGTACTTCATGGGTTAAGGAAAGTTTTGTATCATTCAAACGAAATTTAAAAGATCTTCCCATTGATGCCAAACTTGACATAAAGTTTAAGGGGGTCTTCTCATTCAAAACCCGTTTTTTGGACCCTTTTTAAAAAATTCTTATTTGAAAACGCAAAGAATAATTGAAAACTTTTTTTATTTATTGTATTACAAAAGGTTCAAAGTAAACAAAAAAATTTTTTTTGCCTCGATACGAGGGCTGTTCAAAAAGTAATGAAGTTGGTGGTGCAAAAAAAAGGTGTCGTCACGGCGGCAACGATTCCGGGTCTCCGGAGCGTCGGAAATGAAAAAAAAAACGGGGTTATAATCAGTATAGATATAATTCTCGGGTGATTAAAAAAAAAAATTTCAATTTCGGGCTTTTTTTTTGTAGTTTAGTGTAAAAAAAAATAGTAAAATTTTTTTTTAAATTAATCTCTTCTATCACCCGAGAATGGTGACAATTCTGCGTCGATTCCACTTTGTTTCATGAAAATCGGTTCAGTTGAACTGGAGATATCATTGCCGCCAGTTCGAAAAACGTGGTTTCGAGATAAACGCGTTTAAAGTTTTGACTTCACTTGCATTAACATTAACATTGCTGGATAAAAATGGCCATATCTCCTTAAGTATTTCGAATTTCTAAAAATCCTTTTAGGGGCATATTCACAACTACCCAAGCTATAAATAAATGCAAAAAAAAAGAGTCGAAAAAAAAAAGTTGCTCAATTAGAAGACCCCCTTAAATAAAGTTTAAATCATGAGTATATTTAACTTCCGTTTTGTCGAAATACTTTATCCGACTATAAATATATATATAATATATATATATATATATTTAGAACCAATTTATTGAAAAATCTTAGCAAAAGCATTTAACAAAATAAGATTAGATAGAGCATTATAAAATATTTAACATCTTTACGTTCGCGTTTTGATCATCTCTATAACGAGAGCACGATAAAATAGAAGTTGCGTATGCCGAATAGAAAAGTCGCCATAAATCACAAAGGTGAAAATACACGTAGTTTGCGCGACATTTGCACACATTTATCATAGTGCCTCATTAGATAAAGACAATGGCCCAAAGACCCTCACCCACGCCACCCCCTCGCAGAGAACAGAAAACAGAAAAAAAGACAACAACATTGTGCACACCTTGTGCGATTTGTGGTCGAGGAAGCACACAGGGAACTTAAGCCCAGGCTAGGCAGTGGTTTTGTCAGTTTCAGTTATCAGCTAATGATTACAAAGCAAATATGGTATGTGAGCTGTGTGTGACCCGTGGATGACTCGACGCAGACCCATCAATTTTTATTTTTATTTTCTTTGGGTCTGCAATCAGTTTGAGCGGACACTTCGATCGAAACGAGACACGTTAAATAGTTTGGTATTTGCTTCCTTCCTAAAAGCGGGCAATCGCATCACAAGAGAACGCATACGAATGGCACCCACTGTAGCAGTTAATGTGACAACTACCACACAGGCCAGCATTTTGCTGAGCTCCGTTTTTATAAACAACACAAGCACAACCCAAGCATATTTAGACTATGGTGGATCGTACAATGACTCAATTTACTATCCAGATCCTGAACCGGATTATGTATACTTCTACTCCGGCTACGCATTCTATATTGTGATCTTCATTTGTTTCGTCATCATTTTGCCATTTGTTGTGATCATGGTAATATGATGCAATGTTTGCTATTTAATGTTAAAACTAATCTATTCCAATTCCACCCACTAAAAAAGAGCGCCATGCAAAAAAAGCGTCAGGAGAATGCGCGACGTCTTATCGAGCAGAGGCAACGAGGTAAATTTCCCACAAATTTGTACTTTAATCAATGTCAATCTCATCCAACATCATTGGCGGCTAGAGCACCTGCTTGAGTGCGCCAAAAAGTCCAAGTTAATCAGACCCAAATACAGGTAGTACATATTCAGCTTAAACAGTTCCCAGCGTTCGCCGAGCTCCAAGCGCCAGCGTGTTGTGCCCGCCGCTTGTTGCAATCGCTGCTCGGCATAGGTGGACTGCACACAGCACTTGGACATGGCCCAGAAGGCGGTCATGCGGTTCTGTGTGCGCAACGTTGCCTCAATGCCACGGATCAGATCGTTGGTCTTCAGTATGAGCAACATCTGGCGATCCACCTGCTCCAGCACGTCCGAAATGTGCGGCAGCACCAGCGACGTGTTGCTCTGCAGCGTGTTCTTCTGCAAAAGACAAAAACAGGGATTAGAATTTGGTGTTTACTGATAACAATACTAAACATCTACTGATAAAGTACAACGGTCAAAAGCAGGGACTGCAAATAAGAGTTATGAATGCTTAAATCAAATAAAACAATCAATTTGAAGGAAATATGCTGGAGTAAAATGTTATACACCAGCGGTGGGCACACAGTGGCTCCGGGAGCAGCGGCTGCTCCCAACTTAGACTCTAGACTCTAATAGGTCCTATTTCAGTCGGATCTATCGATATCAGCCAAATACTTATACAGGGGTGCCACAGAAGTCGCTTTCGTTTGAATTTGACTTTAATTTGTATGAAATTTATGTCAAATTCAAGCGAAAGCGATTCCTGTGGCACCCCTGATATTTTCAATTTATAAAATGTAAATCAAATTTAATTCTTATTTTTAATTTTTATTTAAAAAGTCATACTGGGGTGCACAGAGATCTCTTTCACCTGAATTTGACGTACATTTGTATGAAATTTACGCCATTTTTCAGGTGAAAGAGATTTCGTGGCACCCCAGATAGATCAAGAATATTTTTAAATTTTGGTAATACAACACTTGGCTCAAAAGGACTTTTAACTTTGATTATTGATTTTTAAAATAAAAGTTACGGAATAACTCTTATTTGTAACTTTTAAAATAAAAATCAAAAATAGCTCTTATTTTTTATTTTTATTTAAAAAATCAGAAATAAGTGTTATTTCACAACTTATTATAAAAAATTGAATTTCAATGATTATTTTTCACTTTTTAAATAAAAATTAAAAATAATTGTTATACCGTAACTTTAAAATATAAATTTGAAAATAATTGTTAATTCGCAATTTTTATTTTAAAACTTTTACGAGTTACGGCCCCTGGTCAAAAGTGTTATTTCTGATAACAAGCAGTCAAGTTTGCAAAGAATCATATTAAATTAAATATATGAAAGCAAACTATTTTTTAAGAATAGTTCATATATTAAATTAGGTATTCTTTCTGACAAATTTTGGATATCAGCTTCATTTTATAATCGAAAATTACCAGAGACCGCAATCATTATAAGTGTAATTAAAAAAATATTGAAAAAATGATTAATTTCCAGTTTTATAGATTTGCCACAAAATAATGATTGATTTTACTTTCTTTTTTACTTTACTTCTCAACCAATAATCATTATTTTTGAGCAAAAAAATAAAACTTAAAGAATAATCATTATTTCATGAATTATATTTTTTGCTCAAAATAAAACTCAAGATGTATTTTTGACTTTTTCTTAGGGTATAAGGGCAAAAATTTTGTTTATTGCTAGTCAATAAGCCAAGACAAACCATAATAATAATCTATTTTAAAATAATAAATTCTTGTGAAGAGCATCAATTTACGCTTTCTCGAAATTACAGCTTGAGTTTTATTTTAAGCCAAAAAAATAAAACTTAAAGAGTAATCATTCAGGGGTGCCACAGAAATCGCTTTCGCTTGAATTTTACTTAAATTTGTATGAAATTTGAATTGAATTAGCAATTCCTGTGGCACCCCTGAATGATTACTCTTTAAGTTTTATTTTTTTGCTCAAAAATAATGATTATTGGCTGAGAAGTAAAGTATAACTTAGAATTAACCATTAATTTGTGAGCAAATCTATAGCTTGAAAAATTGTTTATAATGGTGAAAATTCATAAATGAGCCATAAAGATGAATATTGGTATTTTTCTCGGAGTCTCAAAGTTATTATAAGTGAATGATTTTTTGATTACAAAAAACAAAACAAATAATGATTATTTGCAGTCCCTGAAAATTTCATTTCTATCCCGTACCGACTCACCTCCTCTTTGGAATATTTGACTTTGGTGATGCCCTGCATGAGCGTCTCCCAGGGTCGGCCCGTCACCATGCAGACAAACAGGCCGTACAGATCGCCCGTAATGCCCAGCTGCTCGCTGTGCTGGCGCATCGCCTTGCGATCGACCTTCAGTATGCTCAGCCAGAGCTTGGAGTACTCGTAGCGAAACTTATCGGTTAGATTGGCGTACAGGCCATGGTCGAGTAAAACGATTTCCAGCTCATTTTTGGGCGTCTGATGGACTAGAATGTTGCCCGGATGGGGATCGCTGTGCACAAAGCCCGTGGAGAAGATCATTTCCGAGTAGAGTTTGCCAATTTTATTGGCCACGGCAAATGCATCGATCTTGTGGCGTTTGATGTAATCCAAATCGGTGACATGTCCACCCTCCAGATACTCCATGACCAGCACACGGGATGAGCTTAACTCCCAGTAGATTTTGGGCACACGCAGCCAGCTGTATTTCTTGAACTGGCCGGCCACCTTCTCCGCATTCTTGCCCTCGTTCAGGAAATCCAATTCAATGGGCAAATTCTATAAAATTTAAATTAGTCTCAGTTGTTGTTTATATATGATTAATATGGGTCACCTTCTTGGATTCCTCGACTAGCCATTGTATCTTAAAGTCGGGAAAGATGCGCGCCAGCATTTTGACGGCCATCTCCATGGTCTTCATGTCCACCAGCGAGTTGCCCTTCACATACGGATGCTGCACTTTGACCGCCACAATTTCGCCCGTCTTCAGTCGCGCCTTGTGCACCTGTGCCAACGAGGCGGTGCCCAGTGGCTCCCGTTCGAAGCTGTCAAAGAGTTCCTCCGGATCACGCTTCAAATCCTGTCGAATGACCTTATAGAGATCCTCGATGGGATTCTGTGGCGCATCCGAATGCAGCACCTTCATTGTATTTACAAACTCCTTGGGCAACAGATATTCGAGGGCGCCAATATGTTGTCCCACCTTGATATACACGCCCTTGTTGGTGCATATCAATTCAAGCAGTTTCTCGGCCGCAATTTTGTGCACCCGACTCTTTTGGGCCTTGTACTCCGGCGTCGTCTTGTCCCATTCCTTGTAGTAGAGCTGCCGTTTGTAGGTGAGCGCCACATCGACGACGGCACAGGCCGAGCGCGACAATCGCACAATGCCCAGGGAGTTGAGGTCATAGTCGTTGGTCCGCAGACTCAATGCGGTGCTGACGCTGCCCGCGCCCAGAGCTCCAATCACAAGCACGCGTCGCAGCATCTATGGCAGTTCTTCTGGTTACAACTGTTTTCGAGTAAATGATAAAAATCCAAGTGAATTAGTTTCAAGTTCTCGCTCTGCACTTTGCCCCACACCTGTGAGCATCAGTGATGCCAAATATTTTCCGGAAAAAAGGAAAAAAAGCCAAAAAAAAGTTTAAAAAAGGCTGAAAAACTAAAAAATAAAACGGAAAAACAAGCCAAATTTTGTTCCTATTTTTTTTTTATTAAAAAGTTTTAAGGCGTTTTCAATGATTTTTATTTTTGCATTTTCTTTGTCATTGAACTTCGCCCATGGTGCCTATCATCTTTAGGTATTTGCCAGCAATTTATTTGTATGGCAACAAGTTTTGTGTCGACGCAAACCGTATCAGAAGATATATACATATGGGCATTTCCAGAAAAAGGTCCACCACGACGAAAAACGTAAAATTGATTAAAAACTCACATCTTGTGAAATTTTCTTCCAAAAATGTATTCAAGTTATTTATTTTATCAATATACGCTAGAAAAAATTCAATAGGATGAACATATAGATTCTACATTGGAATAAATTCACTTTTTCCATATTTTTGCCTATTTTCTTAAAAATTGATTTTCAAAATGGACCGTTTGTATTTTAACGATTACACTAAGTCAGGGAGTAAGATTGTAACATAAACCATTTTAATATATAGAAATATATTGAAAGTTTAATTTAAAACAAGTTCTAAGAGCTATGTATATATCGGAATATAGAATAAAATTTGATGAACAAACTCTTGGAAAAACTAGGTGGAAATCTTGTCACGTTCGCGATGTCACGTTACAAATTACTAATAAAACTTGTAAAATATATAAAACGGTAGTTACATATCAAAATTATTTCTTAAATGGAAAACTACATCATTTTATTATGATTTAAGAGTATTTTCTTTCAAATTACTCGCCACATTTCGCAGAGTTTCGCAGTTGTCAAGATTAAGTCAAAAATGACTTCCATTTTTCGTCGCGTTCGCGATGCATTGTTTTCAATAAATAATTAAAAAACGACATGTCTTCAAAGATTGTCTTTTATCACAAAAATAGAGTTGATAAAATGCATTAAACACGTGAGAAAACATTTTTGAAAATGTTAATTTTTGCCATTTTTTTTCATTTAAAGTCGTACGAATGTCGAGTTCGCGATCCTGGAAATACCCATATGCATATATTTGAAAAATTTAACTAGACGGTTCCTCAATTTAGTTTTTTAAAAACTAACTTGTCTAAAAACCCTCTCTTCTTCTGCATTCGACCATGGCAACGATAGACGAGTCAGAGCGAAAGTGTCCACTTCTGAAAAAAGGTTATTGCCTGCAGAGTCTCGATATTTGTTTGATTCGGACCAAAATTTTGACGTATTTTCAACATTCTCCCATTTTAAGAGGTGAATTTTGGCGACTGGGAAAGTGTTTTCGCCTTTATATCGTTTCCATTTTCAAAGTTCCAAAATTGGCAGTATAGAATCCATGGATTCAATTTAATTAAATCTAAAAAAAAGCCAGATTATCGTATAGAAGATGTTTGAAATTTTTCCCGGCTGAAGCAATTAAAAACCAGACAAATGTATCCTAAAAAAGCCCAAATTGGCAACACTGCTGAGCTTTGAAGCGTTAAGTCAACAGGTTGTCAGACAGCTTTAATGTCAATTAACCTTTAACCCTCATTAGAATACATTAGAAGCACATAAACAATTCATATGCTGACTTGTTTAACCCCCCCAATATCATGTATTTGTGGAGTTTAGCACTTAACCCTTGGCAGCCGACTTTCACTCATTGTGCGGTGTTTTGCCAATAAACTAGCTTGTAAATCAAATGCCAGCGTTAACTTTATTTATTATACTTTTGGCACTCTGCTAACAATAACCAATAGACTTTATTTGATGACCTCAAAAACCTGTTGCACCTTGCATTGAGTCATCATTTACATGTGTCCAACACTTTCACCATTTTATGGGCCAACAACGTCAGCAGCAGCCGATTGACCCTTATTACATAAATTCTCAGTCTCTTGTGTCTTAATGGTTCTTGTGCAAACAGTTTCACTGCGAAATGTGCATGCTGAGCTTAAGTAACATGTGCGCGACGATTAATAGCTGCTGCTTACACTTACACTTACACTAAATTAATAAAAACAACTTTAAACCTACAGCCGATGGCCAGTCGCGCGCAACTGAACGGCACAGTCAGCTGTTCAAGGCACGTACGCAGCTCACGCGTGAGATAAGAATTATCGATAGGGCGTTGCCACTTGTGTAGTATTTTATCGATTAATTTGCTAACGATATCGGTCGTTACATAGAAATACCAAATATTTAAATTTAAAAAGCATTTTCAAAGCAGGGTCCGCAAATAAGAGTTATGAGAAACTGGATACACTTTTATTTTCAATTTTTATTTAAATAAAAGCTATTTTTTAATTGTCATTATAAATAAAATATATTTTTCAATTGAAGAATAATTTTTATTTTCAATTTTTACAAATAAAATTGAAAAATAGCTTTTATTTTTAATTGCTAAAGTAAAAATTGAAAAATAACAGTTAAATTATAATTTTTAAATAAAAATTTAATTTTAATTATTTTTATTTAGATTACAAAAAAGGAGTTTTCTTTTAATCTTGTCGATAAAAATCAACAAATTACTTTTATTTAATAATTTATATTTTAAAAGTTATAATCGTTACGGTGCCTGATTCAAAGTAACTCAGTATACATATATGTATATATATATAATTTTTATGCAATATATGAGAAATTATGACTCTCACTCTTCCTTTCTTCCCTCTCCCTCCATCAGCTCGCCGGGATATGGAGATTAGCATTGCCAATACGAATCTGAGCACAGGCAACTCAGGAGGCGGCAGCAATGGCAGCGTTTCTATACAGACTGAAAACGACATGACCATCTTGCCCAAGGGCATGGATTTACCGCCCAGCTATGATGAGCTCAATTACAGCAACATTGAAGTGAAGCCAACGGGCAGCCTTGGAGCCTCCATGCTGACCATAGCCACCGACTTGGACTTGGAGAGCAGCAATCCGAATCTAGCAGCAGCCTTAAATGAGCCGCCACCAGATTATGTTGAGCCCACAGCAGGCGCGACCACAACAACGACAACAACCACAACGGTTGTGGTTACCGGCGCCTTGCCCCGAATCTAATTCAACTGTATTAATGTTTTTTGACTTTCAATCCATATGTTTTACTCTTAAACACAGTAAATTACACTTTATACACAAGTAAACAAAACTAAACTTTAAACTTTAATTCAAATAAAGAAAAAATTAAATGAAATTCAATATAAACTATAGTAAATTTGTGATGCCTTAACTAACAACGTAAGATTTCCTCCAAAGGTGGTCCGTGTCTGCCATAAGGATCTTTGGGCAGCATAAAAATATCACCGCACCACAAATAGCCAATAACACGATTCTCTATTATTTTCTTAAATGCCGGATTCTCATGGAACAGATCGCGATAGTTATCATTGGACACGACAGCTGCATTGAGCTCATAAGCCAATTGTAAGATGAAACTGCAAAAGAAATTAATATTTAATTTTTATTTAAAATTTTTAACAGGAATTAAAACCCTAACCGAAACCGTAACCTTTAACTCTTAAAAACCGATTGAAATTTAAAACCGTTACTGAAATCGTAACCGAAAAAAAATGTCATTTGACCGAAACCTGAAAACCGAAACTATGTAAACCGAAATAACCGTTTAGTAACCGTTTCATTTATAAGGGATTAATTTCGGATTTTCATGCATCCAAAAAAAAAAAATGTTATAGCCTTTCCTCACTGAAACTACATTTCAGCATTTTAGCATTTTCGGAGCAAATGTCACATTTTTCCTATACATTTCATATGGGAGCTACTGGTGGGAGAATAGTACATTTCTGAGAAATGTAACTACATTTTTAGAAAACAATGCGATATTCATCGGAATTCAATCGATATTTGGATTTTTTTTTAAATTCTCGAAAGTACTATCACCAGATTTCTCAACTTCTGGCGCCAAATTTCAAACGATTAAAAACTGTACTTTATTTTTAATTTAATGAAGAATGTAGTATCGGTAAAATGCTGCAGTTAACAACAGAAAAATTAAAAAACTGACCCTTTTGGCTACAAGAGTCAACAAAACACATTACGATCGCAACAATTATTATTAAATCGTTATAGTATCTCATTGGTAAATATTCTAATATTTATTAGTATCAAATAAATAAATATTCCGTTGAATTGTACAAGAGGAATCCGATAAGGGCGAGTTTGTAAACAAATCACAAATGTTTTGTAAATGCTAAATGCAAATGCTATGCTATGAGGACAGACAGTTGCATACTTATCGATAGCACCGATATTTTTATAAAATGTATACATTAGTGAGGAAAGGCTATTAAACGAGAAATTTTAAACTGTTTCGATTTTTTTCGACTCGGAATTTTTTTCAAAAATCTCTTCTCCAGAATTTTTTATAATTTTTTTAAAAATGCAAAAAAATCACTATTTTTACTTTTCCTTTTTCCTACTTTTCATACAAAAAGTGTCTATCTTGCAGTTTTCAAAAAATTATAAAAAATACTTAACAAGAGATTTTTGAAAAACAATTTTTGCAGTCACTATTAGAATTGTTTGAAGAATTATTTTGCATCAAAAAATTTTTTTTTTTAAATTGAGGAAAAAAGTTTCAAAATAGACCTTTACAAGAATTCAAAATTTTCAATAGGTACCTTAATGGGTTAAGGAAAGTTTTATATCATTCAAACGGAATTGAAATGACCTTTTTATTGATGCCGAAATGTACATAAAGTAGGTTCAAATTATCAGGGGTGCCACAGAAATCGCTTTCGCTTGAATTTGACTTAAACTCGTATCAAATTATGTCAAATTGAAGCGAAAGCGATTCCTGTGGCACCCCTGTATGAGTAGATGTAACTTTAAATGTTGTCAAAATAAATATGCCGACTAGTGTAAATGCGAACATAACCGAAACCTTAACTGAAACCGATATTCGTTTCGGTTTTAATCCCTGACTTTTTAATGAATCCACAACTTACCGATCGTCGTAGCTAATGCTCTGTTGATTGGGTAAATTTTTACAAGGTGTAAATACTATTTTGTTTTCCTTGTGCAGCTGATCGAGCAGCGCTGGATTGGATGACTTGTGAGGATTGCGGCGGAACAGTGGAATGACGGCCTTCACATCGTGTCCCTTTTTCTGAAAATACTCCAAACAATATTTTATGCCCTCGGCAGAGAATATGTTGGAGCAGCCATGACTGTTGAATACATGAAATAACTATAACCATACGATAAAGTAACTATTTGGGTTGCTTACCCAAAGGCAACGTTGCTGCCATCGATGATAATGGGTCGCTTGTTGGAGTCGGCCGTGCTGGAGACGCTTGTGCCCGGATTGTATGTGTTGCTATTGTAATTGTCCAGCTTTTTACGCTCCGTTGTGGTAAACAGACTTTCATTCATGCGCCTCATAACCTTGGGCGTTGGCTCGACCTTGGCATCCTTGTTTTTCCTTTCACGCTTGGGAGCACGCACTTCATCGGCTGGCAGCGGTATAAAGTCCTCTTCGCCCTTGCAGTCTTGTACAAATATAACACTATCATCTATTGACTTGTTGGGCTTGCGATCTTCCACAAATTTCAGAGGACTGCTCGACGTTTCGAAGCTATCATCGATTACAATGCAATTATTATTATCACTTGACTGGGAATTGTCTTTACTATTGGAATACGAGATGACATTATTCGTTTGCCAGGACAATCCGTATTCGCCCACTCTGTCCAACACAAATCGACTAGTTGTTGGAACATCATCATCATTCAAGTCCATATTTGTTAGTGAAGTATCACTGGATTCCTCCTCAATATCTATGTGATCCACAATTGGATCCAACACGATGCAGTCATCATCGTCACTGCTCTCAATCTCCTCGATAATTTCGCCATCCTCAATGGTTTCGTTCATGCGCTCCTTCGAGCCTCGAGCCTGCTGCAGTTTTCAATGAGAAGTTCAAAAGTTGAGCCGTAGATTTAAATTATACATTTTGTTACCTTTTTGTTTAAATAAAACTTTGGCTTGGGCAGTTGCTGTTGTCTATTCAGCTCCATGGCGTCCCTAAAGTTCAATTTCCGTTTGATGCCGCCAACTGAAGAATTCTTGGGTGAAATCAACGCGCGACGCTTCAATGAATTTACCAACTTCTGTGTGTAATTCATTTTGCTTTTCTTTTTATTTTTATGCTTAAGTCGCTTAATCGGTTTCTGAAATTAAAAACATATTAATACTTTAGATCAGGGATTAAAACCCTAACCGAAACCGTAACCTTTAACCGGTAAAAACCGATTGAAATTGAAAACCGTAACTGAAACCGTAACCGCAAATAATTATTTTCATTTGACCGAAACCTTAAAACCGAAACTCCGTAAACCGAAATAACCGTTTAGTAACCGTTTCATTTATAAGAGTTTATTTCGGGTTTTCATAGAAAATATATATACAAAAAAATTGAAAAAAAGTTTTATTTTTGATTGTTATTTGAAAAATTACAAATAAGAGTTATGGTTTAACTTTTAAATACAATTTTAAAAGCATTCAATTCAATTTTTATTATAAAAATTTAAAAAACAATTTAGAAATAATTTTAAACGAAAAATGTTAAACTGTTTCGATAATTTCCGACTCATACGTCTTGTTTGCGATCTCTGATAATTTTTTTTATTAGTTTTGTATTTTTGTTTCTTTTTTTTTTTTTGCCTATATCATTATTATTATTATTATATTATTAATATAATTATATATTTTCAAAGAAATTTTTTTTTGTAAACCGAAACCATACCGGTATTTCAAAACCGAAACAAACCGGTTCACCGTTACGAAACCTCTATTCAAAGATTTTGCGTAACCGTAACTGAAACCGATATTCGTTTCGGTTTTAATCCCTGCTTTAGATACAGGTAACTGATTATTATCTAAACCAGCGGTGGGCACGCAGTGGCTCCGGGAGCAGCGGCTGCTTCCAACTTCGGTAGACTCTAATATGGTTGTTGTTGTTGAATTCCTGAATTCTGATTTCGTGCCCACCGCGAGTTATCATGAATTGTCATTATCTTTTTGAAATTCCAATGAAAAACAACTTTTTTAAGTTTGACAATTTTTTAAATACATTTTTAGCGATCATGAGAATATATTGGACAATTCCCGAGATTTCTGTATGCACATACCTTAACATTGTTATCCTTAAACTTCTGAAAGGGTTGATGTTGATGCGGCGCCATCGTGGAAATGTCCTCGGTGTTTTTTTCAAGCTAATCGCAGATGAAAAATATATGTTACTGACTGTGATTTATGTTTGCTTATGAGAAATTTGAAAAGTAAACAAAATTCATTTGTCACTTTTCTTGAAGTACTTACTGCGATGTTTTCAATGTTTTCAGATTCTAGTTTCATAATGGTTACTTTTGAGTAAAACAAACATGTTCTTCTTGGTTATATATACACATTGATTTTATTAATATTGAGTTGCAGTGTTGACAGGCCAGTTGCTTACGTATACATCAATATTCATATATATAATATTATTTTATATAAAAGCTGATGCTCATGATGAATTGGATTACATTATACCTAAATTGTATTTATGGCTAGACATTAAATTGAATTTAAAAACGGTGATTAACTAAATTATCGATGGTGTTTGATTGATTGATTGTAATTTCGGCTAGCTAAGATCTTCTATATCGTATTTCTCACATTGCCAAATCCATCAATTTGTTACTTAAATTATAAATAAGAATATCATAAGATGTCTTATGTCTTATGTTTATAAAAATGTCGCATTATTAGCCATCAATTAGCTGGAGCAGACATAGCTCTTATCCAACTACTGCAATTCTTTACTGTATGAATGAATCTGGAATCTGCTTTACTGCTTCAGCTTTAGCTCCCTTATCTCATTACGTATGTTGGTGCGTGCCAGCTCCTCGTACTTGTCATGGTATTCGGGTGTAGAGAATATGCATGGTATAATCAACAGAGTTTCCAGCACCTTTACCCTCATCGACTTGTAGGTTTCATCGTCCAGATTTGCGTACTCGTGTCGCAGCAATTCTGTGTAGTGTTTATATTCCTCCGGTGGTGCACTAAACATTACAAAGTGCTCAATTAGACTCAGGGATCGTAGGTAACAATGAAGGAACCAGAATGTAATTAATTAACATAAAGATATAAATAATATACACTCCGGAAAATAAGTATATGTGAATAAAGTTATTCACAAAAATATACTTTTAAGGCCCTATTCTCCTTCAGCTTGCTGTTTTTGGACCTTTTTTGAAAAAATTCTCATTTGAAAACGCAAAAAGATATTTGAATTTTGTTTTTTTATTGAATTAGTAATAAATGAAAGAAAATAAAAAAATTTTTTTTGCCTCGACACGAGGGGTGTTCAAAAAGTAATGAGACTTCAAAGTTGGGGGTTGAAAAAAAAGGTGTCGTCACGGCGGCCACGATTCCGGGTCTCCGGAGCGTCGGAAATGAAAAAAAAAACGGGGTTATATCAGTATAGATGTAATTCTGGCCCGTAGTAAAATAAAAATTTTGCGATTTTTTTTGACAAAATGGCGGCCACTTGAAATTGACAAATCCATTTGGACCCATTTTTTTGTAGTTTAGTGTAAAAACAAAATAGTAAAAAAAATCGCAACATTTTTATTTTACTACGGGCCAGAATGGTGACAATTCTACGTCGATTAAACTTTGTTTCATCCAAATCGGTTCAGTAGAACTGGCGGAATCGTGGCCGCCAGCTCGAAAAACGTAGTTTCGAGATAAACGCGTTCAAAGTTTTGACTCCACGTGCATTAACATTAACATTGCTGGACAAAAAAGGCCATAACTCCTAAAGTACTTCGAATTTCAAAAAACCCTTTTAGAGTTATATTCTTAAATGTCCAAGCTATAAAAAAATGCAAAAAAAAAAAAGTCGAAAAAAATTTTTTGCTGAAAGAGAATAGGGCCTTAACAAAAAAGATTAGATGCAGTTTTCTTAAAATAATCTTATTATTTAAATTCCGTTTGAATGATACAAAAATATCTTTAAGCCATTAAGAAGGCATGGAAAATTTCGAATTTTTGTAAAAGTGTTTTTTTTTCAACTTCTCGGTTTCAAAAAAAAAAATTTATTGATGTTAAAAAAATATTTAAGCAATTCTAAGAGTGACTGCAAAAAAAAATGTTCAAGAATCTCTTTGATAGTATTTTTTATGATTTTTTGAAAATTGAAGGAAACTTTTCAAACAAAAAGTAGCTTAAGGAACAATTTTAAAAAAATTATAAAAAATACTAGCAATGAGAGTTTTAAACATTTTTTTTGCAGACACTCTTAGAATTGTTTGAAGAGTTTTGTTGCATCCAAACATTTTTTGTTGGAGCCCGAGGAAAAAAGTTTAAATAGTACTTTTACAAAAATTCGAAATTTTCAATGGGTTAAGAACATTTTTGTATCATTCAAACGGTTCCTAGGTTTCATATTATATTATATTATATTCCGATCCCTGTTTAGATTGATTTCAAGTGATTATTACATACGCAAGGACAACCAGATCGACGTCCTGCAGCAAATTGGCCTCGTCATCATGACACCAATGAACTTCATTATCTGGCGTTTTGCGTCCCAGCAAATTGCATACCAGCGACTTGGCGTGATCCTATATTACATGATATATTAAATGATATCATAGGATAGATATGTAGATATGCCCACTCACATCCTCGATCATGGCATCGCGACAGAACTCCTCGAACACCTCGCAGTTCTCCTCCACACAACTGCGATTGCCATCAAAGTGATAGTACTGAAAGAAGGCGGCCAGAGCAATGCTGGGCGCACAGTCGGACAGATGGGAATGCTTGCGCTGCATCATCTCCTGCCAGTTGTGATAGGCGCGCGTCGGACTGTCATCGCTCAAATGCTCCTCGATGCGTGCGTACCAAGTCTTTGTCACGTCCTCGGGCACATCATAATGAGCGCAAACATTTCTCCAAATTTGCTCCATTTCTTGCACTTGTTTTTTTGGTGGGATAATTAGTTACACTTTTTGGCCACTTGAACGTTACACAAAATTCGCGATGATTCAATTTGCTGGAAATTGTATCTGGAACTTGCACAAATTTTCACTGTTTTTTTTTTTTTGCGTCTGGGGAGTTGGCGTCTGCGCAGTTTCGCGGCCACGGTGACATCCCCAAGCCCCAAACAACTATCCCCAAAATAAGCCGTCGTCTATCCTCAGACACTGCAAACAATCAAACTATTTAAATGCTTACATTTTTGTTGCTTAAAGGCGCAGAAACAGGAAGTGCTGTTGAAACTGACGTTGAAAGTCCCGTTGTTGCTGCTGCTGCTGCGTGACACGTGCTTGCCGTTGGCGACAGAGTTAACGCTTTCAATTTGCGCGGGGTTTTAATTTGCTTTTGATTCTTTTGCCGATGCTTATGGTTAATAAACTTTTTCTTTGAGCGATTTCTATTTTTTCTAGCCATTATTCAATTATTCAACTTACACAAATATGTTCAAACGCAGCTCAAGCAAACAAACAAATGGTAAACAGCTGATCGGCGCTGCCGTGTTTTTGGCTCCCAAAACTGCCACCTTTTGCCAAAGTTGGGCGAAGGCTGCCACATAGTTGTGCTAGAAGGGCATGCGATGTGTGGAACTATCGATTGAAGATAGGGTCCCATGGCATTTCTCTAATGGATATTAACTAATTTGTAATAAATATATTTATTTATTATTATTCAGTAAAGTAAACATTTAATAAAGCAAGAATATTATAAATTATTTAAAATAATAAAATTCATTTCACGTTGCAAAGCTGCCACCTTGTTTTGTGTTGCCAATGCAATCAGCTGATTAATGAATTTATTTATTAGAGGTGCGTGCTGTGGCGTTGTTCCCGATGTTTCAATGGTTGCTGAACAAAATTTTTTGGACACGGCTTTTAAATCTATCTGTAAATAAAATTGGATATGTTCAATATTTCTCTTAATATTTTAAGATCCTTTCGTTCCAATATTGTAGAGGGTCGTAATTATCAGGATTGATTATTTTTGTTGTAACACCGATGGTTCCGATGTTTTGCAAGCATCGACGACTTCGATGTTTCACTCCATCTGTCTCCACCTCTAATACTTTCACAAGTAAGTCATTTCTTAATTCTTAATTTTACATTATTTGTTCGAATTAGTTTCAAAAATTGTAAAATTGAGACGGTGTCAAAGCCGTTTTAAAGATTTGAACGTGAAACCAGACAACGCTTTAGAACCGTAAGTCTGCATAGCACATAAAATTACATGTTTTCTCGTTCTTGCAAGTATCGTCTCATTTGTTGCCCTTTGTTCCATGTTTCAACATTTTACACTTGTACTCGGCAGGTAAAAATGGACGTGGAAAAATCGAGTAGCAGCTCTTTTGAGGACCTAACCAATGCCGAGGACACGAAGGACATGCGTGCAGCCCAGGCTGCCACAAGTGTCGCCGAAGCACTAGCTGAAAGTGTGGCTGCAAAAGTTGACGATAACGATGACAACGTAAAGACAGAGAAAGAAGAAATCGCGGAAGATGATGTGGGTGTGAGAGAGGGAGACGAAGACGAGGAGGGCGTCTGTGATATCTTGGGCAATAAGCAGCTGATAAAGCGCATCATCAAAAAGGCAGCCGACAGTGCAGAGCATCCCAATCGCGGTGATTTGGTCACCATCAAATTCACCGGCAAACTGGAAGATGGCACTGTTGTGGAGAAGGAGGAGAACTTCCAATGCCACGTTGGCGACTTTGAAGTGATTCAGGGATTAGACATGGTGCTGCCAATGATGTATGTGGGCGAACAGGCGCAGTTAACAGTTGATCCACGTTTCGGATATGGTGCCACTGGACTGAAAAAGGAAACTTCTGCGGAAACCATTGTACCACCAAATGCCAATGTGAGTACAAATACAATTTTTAATAACAATATATACATATATATTTTATGGCATACTTATTTCAGCTTATCTACGATGTAGAACTGTTAAACTATGAGTATGAGGACTTTAAAGACCTTAAGACATTCGATATACTTCGCAAATATGGGTAAATTAAAGAACTCTCTTCGTTTACAAGAGTTTAATTTATATAATTCTTTGCAGTTCCAGGAAAAAAGAACGCGCTAATTACTTTTACAAGCGTGGCGAATACAATAATGCTATACATCTGTACAGACGCGCCCTGGATTACTTGGATAATCGCGATGGTGATCCGGATGCCGAGTTTGGCAAAGAAGATTTGGAGGTGAATTTTGGATGATCATAAATCAATTCATGTCATTTAATTTATCTCTATACGAATATAGCTGTCCAACACTGACTCGCAAAACCTTTTGGAGGATCGTCTGATTGTCTATAATAATCTGGCTATGGCCCAAATTAAAATTGGAGCATTTGATGCCGCGCTTCAGTCCGTGGAGCATGTGCTGCGGTGCCAGCCCAACAATCCAAAGGCATTATATCGCAAGGGCAGAGTAAGTTTCACATATACCAAATATATACAGTGGCTCACAGCTTATTTCAACCAGCCCAAAAAGTAATTTTAATCAAAAGCTTTAATTACAACTAACCAAAATACAAACCTTATGAAAAGTATTTACCGATATCTAAAGTTATATCAACTCATAACTAGAAAATGTTAAAAGTTACTTGATAATTTTTGAGCTTTTGTAAAAATCAACTTTTATTCTCGATTTTTTAAAAATATTTTGATAAAATATTATACAGGCCTGTTCCGGTTTTCACTTTCGGTAAGATTTTGCGGAAGTGAATTTCTTTAACCCGCTCTAATATCATTTCGGCGAAGCTCTACGGATTTATTTCACTTTGAAGTGATGAGTTTAAGTCCGATAAAGTGAAAAACGAGCATTTTTAAATACTTAGCCTTAATGGAAAGTGAATAAATGCATTTCACTAAATGCTATAAAATAAAAAGTGAAAACCGGAACAGGCCTGATAGTTTCTTTAAACAATTCTAATAATGACTGCAAACTTTCAAAAATCTCTTCGCTCTTATTTATTATTAATTTTAGTTAGTTATAATTGAACCTTTTGATTAAAGTTGATTTTTGTGCTGGTTTAAATAAGCTGTGAGCCACTGTAGGTCAGCTTGAGGTCTATTTACATATATTAAAACGATTTCGAATACTATCGTATTTTTCTCTCTTTAAGGTACTTGAGGGCAAGGCAGATACGCAGGGTGCTATTAAGCTATTGCAAAAGGTGGCTGTATTGGAGCCGGACAATCGCGCTGTGCAATCGGATCTGGCACGACTATTTATCAAAGCTCGACGCGAGGAACACAACGAAAAGGAGATGTATCAGAAAATGTTGGGACAGGCCAAGAAAATGGAGCAAACGACTGCGGATCGGCAAAAAACGCCCCTGGTGGATAACTCCAAGGTATGCAAATATTTATTATCCCATTTTATATATCATTTTAATATAATTACTAATCAATCTCAACTTCTAGCTAAAGCTGCTTGGCTTCTTGATGGGCACCATATTAGTTGGTGTCGCTGGCGTTGCTATTTATCGTTATAAGTACTGAAGAAAATAATATTGTAATTGGATATCGATCAGTAGAGTACTTTTAAGCAATTTAAATGCATTTTTGAAAAATGGTACACACACATAAAGCGAAATTATTAATGTTGGAAACGATGGTTGCTTACTTCTAAAAAAAATATGACTTTTGTTCTATTACAAATTACTGTGCACACTTTCAAATGGTAATGTTAGGTCAAATGCTATGGTTTTTGGATAATTTTAATTTTAAATCCTAATTTTAATCAATATTTTGCGAAATATATATACAATTACCCAGCCTTTTGAACAATACAATGTACAAACTGCAAACTTACGATGCATTCATTTTTTTAGAGCTTACAAAATTTCAAAAATCTGGCTGATTAACGGATAATAATGATGTATGTAAATTCAAAATGTTGCTAAAAATCGACAATGTAAAGTTAATGCATCGTATATTTGACATCTGTTCAAGACGGCAAAAGAACGCCTTTTAAAATAAATGTTCCATTTATTATTATTTTGATTATTTTAATATTTGTAATTGCAAATTGCAAAGTTTTTTTCTTATTTGAATTTATTTATTTGCATCGATACATCGCCAAATATCGCATGTGCAAAAATCTACATATCGATGTTGCGATGTATTTTTGAACGCGTTTTGGCAATTTTAGGCCATTATGTTTGCTGAATCATTTTCGCAACGCCGCAACAGTTAATTGCTTGAACAAAATCAGTCAATTAATTTTGTCCAATTGTGTGGTTGAGTTTATTTCACAAGTTAATACGTTTTAGTCACTAGCAGTGAACATGCAAAAGGTTCTGCTGCTCTTGGCCCTTTGCCTGGCCCTGGCCTGGGCAACAGATTCGAATCCGAAGCTTCTGCGAGTGCCGTTAAATAAATTTCAATCGGCTCGCCGGCATTTCGCCGATGTAGGAACTGAACTGCAGCAATTGCGCATTAAATATGGCGGAGGTGCTGCACCCGAGCCGCTGTCCAATTACCTGGACGCTCAATATTATGGACCCATATCGATTGGTTCGCCGCCGCAGAATTTCAAGGTGGTTTTCGATACGGGCTCCTCCAATTTGTGGGTGCCGTCCAAGAAATGCCACCTGACCAACATTGCGTGTCTGATGCACAACAAATACGATGCCACGAAGTCGTCCACTTATAGCAAGAACGGCACCCAGTTCGATATACACTATGGCTCGGGCAGTTTGTCCGGTTATTTGTCCACGGACACCGTCAACATCGCCGGTCTGGATATCAAGGGTCAAACGTTCGCCGAGGCATTGAGTGAACCCGGTCTGGTCTTTGTCGCCGCCAAATTCGATGGTATACTGGGACTGGGCTACAGTTCAATCTCTGTGGACGGTGTGGAGCCACCATTTTATGCCATGTACGAGCAGGGTCTTATTTCCCAGCCGGTGTTCTCCTTCTACTTGAATCGTGATCCCAAGGCGCCCGAAGGTGGCGAAATCATTTTCGGTGGCTCGGATCCCAAGCATTATAATGGCGACTTCACCTATTTGCCAGTCACACGCAAGGGTTACTGGCAAATCAAGATGGATTCGGCCCAGATGAACAACTTGGAGCTGTGCAAGGGCGGCTGCCAGGTGATTGCCGATACGGGTACTTCCCTAATTGCAGCACCAGTCGCTGAGGCAACATCTATTAATCAGGCCATTGGTGGCACACCCATTGTGGGTGGTCAGGTAAAGCTAAAGATTCTAGAATCTCTACATATTAAGCATATATCTTTACTTATATATGCCTTTAAATCCCATTTCTAGTATGTGGTCTCCTGTGATATGATTCCCAACTTGCCAGTTATCAAGTTTGTGTTTGCTGGCAAAACCTTTGAGCTGGAGGGCAAGGATTACATTCTACGCATCGCACAGATGGGCAAAACGATTTGCATGTCTGGTTTCATGGGCATGGACATACCGCCACCAAATGGACCTTTGTGGATTCTAGGCGATGTCTTCATTGGCAAATACTACACCGAATTCGATATGGGCAACGATCGTGTTGGATTCGCCACTGCCAACTGAGAGCGTTAACCAAAACAAAAGCTATTTTATTATTATACATACTATATACTTATATGCTATATGAAAATGTGAACAATTTGCAATTCGATAGACTTTTTTGTGCTTGCAATTGAGAATTAAATGAAAGCAATTATTATTGTAGACTATACACAAATTTGCTTTGTTTGTTGTTGATGTTAGTTAGTCATGCGAGCGGTTAATTATTTATATTTTTATTTTACTTTTGACACTGATAAGATCGCCACTCTCTCTCCTTTGTTTACCAATTATCAGTTGCACAGAGGCCATCAACTGTTTCTACTGAAAAGTACATACATATGTAGAAAGAAAAACAATCGGTAAACTTATATGTACATATAGAGTACACACATATTTACATGGTGCAATCATTTAAACAAGCTTTGTTGATAGCAAAAAGCTGTATTCAAATAAATAATTCAAGTACACTATGCTACAAAGACATTAAGACTAGAAGCCGGAGCTTTTTTTTAGAAATTTATATTTATCAGTGACCGCAAATAATGATTATTGAAATCAAAAAATCAATGACATTAATACATACTATATACAAAAAAATAATAATAGTTAAATGTGAGCGAAAAAAAATAATGCTCACAAATAATTAAAGTCATAATTAATCATTCAGGGGTGCCACAGAAATCGCTTAAATTTCATACTAATTTAAGTGAAATTCAAGCGAAAGCGATTTGTGAATAATTAATAATGATTTTATTTTTTTTTTGCTCAAAATAAAACTCACTTTTAATTCATGGCTTTTGTGTAGGACTTTTCCCCAATATTTTTGCATATCCCTTTTAAAAAACAAACTTAAAGGACCCATCAAACGTATAAAGAATTAATTTTAAATGATTGTTATCTTTTTTCAAAGAAAGTTTTATTTTGAGCGAAAAAATAGATGTCATAAATAATCAGGGGTGCCACAGAAATCGCTTTCGCTTAAATTTGATTTAAATTTATATGAAATTTATGTCAAATTCAAGCGAAAGCGATTTTAATGGCACCCCTGAATGAATTTTTGTGAGTTTTATTTTTTCGCTCAAAATGAATCATTATCATTGAGGAAAATCCTTAAAAATCTCTAAAAAATAATTACTATGTAATTTTTATAATATAACTCATTATGTTTACGGTCCCTGATATTTAATATTAAAAATAAGTACAATACAACCATTTTAGGGATAGGAAAAAAGTTGTGTTGATAGCAAAAAAGTTGTTTTTAAAAATATAATTTTTGTTATTTTTATTTACACTAAACTACACAATTTTTTTATATATCTATGCTAAAAACAAATATACACTTTTTTAAATTACAAAGAATTTGGAATTTCGTGTAATTGATACTGAAGAATTGTGTTGAAAGCAAAACATTGTAAAAATATATTTTTTGTTATTTTTACACTAAACTACACAATTTTTTTTATATAACTATGCTAAAAACAAATATAATCTTTTTTACTTTAAAATAAGAAAACAAAGAATAGGGAATTTCCCTTAAATTCGTATAATTGATACTGAAGAATTGTGATGATAGCAAAAAATTGTTATGTTCACTAAATAATAATATATAATATTCTTTATACAACTATGCTAGAAACAAATATACACTTTTTTTTTTTTTAATTTAGAGGATTCAAAAAGTAGGGAATTTCCCTTAAATTCGTTAAATGATACTGAAGAAGTTTCAACAAACAAACAAATCATTATTTCTTATTATTTTCTATTTATGCAAAATTGCGATTAGCTAAGCTAAAACTAAAATCAAAAGCAAAACAATATTTCGTATAGGCCACTGGGTTAGGTCGATGACTTCCGCGTGTGGTTAACAGACGTCAGCAGCAGCAACTGATATGAATTGTGGATCAGGGTGAATTATGCCAAACATTGCGCACTTTTGGGCGCCGTTCTTAAATTCCCAAATATGCCAAAAGATATGACGTAGAGCCAGAAGAACATGGATTTATCAAAAAGCACTTTGTACCCCAATTTGTGTACATAAATAACAAAGCATAACAAGCGTTTTTTTAAATTAATCAACATACAAAACTATAGCATTTAAAGATAAGACAACATTTAATACTAGGCAAAAACAAAGTTAGTAGAGCTCTTAATATACGTGTTTATATATTATATAATTTAATTTAAGGCCGTTTTGTAGATTGTTGCATTTTGTTTTCATTTTCGCTTGACATCGGCCAGATTGACAGCTGGATTTGTTGTTGTTGTTGTTGTTGCTGTTGATGATGGTTCGTCACGGTGTACAGTTGTCGTTGTCGTTGCTCCTCCTTGGGCAACATTCGCATCTGTCTTAATCTCCAGCGATTCCGCTGTATTCAAATTGGGCAGCTCGTGCTCATCATCCGATTCGGTGGCATCGCGTACAGGTATCTGCAACACTGGCGAGACGGCGACAGTAGCTGGTGACTTCAGGTGTCCACTACCGACTTTGTATATATCACAGGTCTCGTTCACGTAACGATTGAACACTTCCGGCTTGTCCGCGTACACATGATGTCCGGCACCGGTTACGATTTTGATATCGACCATGCTTGTTCCACGCTGTGATTTGATCTTCTCCCCTGAGGATGAGTCGATCCAACTGCGCGATCCGTAGATGAATGTGATGGGTATATCGCTGCGCACATCCTTGATGCGATGAATCATGGGATGCTTGGCCCAGCCAAAGGATTGCATCATGCTGTGAAATGCGGACTCGCCCGTTGGACTCTGTGCATTACACTGATGTATATACTGGGGCAACAGATTGATATCCTCCTCAATCGTGTTCTGGAACTTGCGCATTATATCCGGCCTCGTCTTCTGCACCACCCACTGACCAAAGGGACCAGCGGCTCGCAGTGCCCACAATGGATTCAATGGCGTCAGGACGCGTGCAATGGCACGCAACCATAATGGAATCTGTTTCGTGGTCGTCGAATCTGGCGGCTTCTCGGGAAAGCCCCAGGGATCGGCCAGTATCAAGTGTCGGACACGTTCCGGATAGCTCAGCGCATAGCTGGAGGCAATGAAGCCACCCATGGAGTGACCCAACAGAATCATGTCATTGATGTTCATCTCACGACGCCATTCCTCCACCGATTTCACAAACTGTTTCTCGCAGACCAACGCATCTTTGGCAAACATTGGCCTGGAGCTCCGGCCAAAGCCGAGCACATCCATCGCATAGACGGGTCGATCCTTGGCAAAGCTGTCCAGATTCATCACCCACAGTGCCACGCCAGCGCCCAGGCCGTGCAGCAGCACCAGTGGCACCTCCTTGGAGTCTGTGTTCATACTGACCGTCCAGATCTTATCGGTGTCGCCCACAGCTGGTCCAATGTCCACGAAGTAGCCGCGATACGGCAGCTTCAGATAGGATAGAATCTTCTTCTCCACGGCCCGCAGCATTGTTGGTGATGTCGATGTCCAGTTAAATAACCATTGCCACAAACCGAAACCGTTGTTTTTCGGAACCTGTAATTGATTTAGTTCAATTTAGTCAGAAAATTTTACGCATGACATGATAAAAAATATATAAAATACGTGTAAATATTTTTAATTTTTTGTTCAGCTCTCGTTTTCAAAAAGATTTGCAGTTTGAACCTGTGTACTTAATTAAAAAAAACTCTCCCTAAGTGCAATTAAGCTGCCGTATAAACTTGCTACTACATATCATCACGATGCACTCAAAAGCCTTAAACACGATTAAGCTGCCGCATAAACTTGATACTTCATGTCATCATGACAATGCCCTTAAACACGATTAAGCTGACGCATATACTTGATACTTCAAGTCTCATCATGATGACGCACTTTGTACTCGCATTAACCAAGTAATTGATCCATATTGGTTTCAATGACTACAAACACACAATTTATGCGATATTCTGGTCTTACTCAAATAAACCCGGAAGAATTTCTAGAGGGGCGTGGATTATATAACAAGACAACGATCGCGCGCCCACTTAAAAACTGCGCAATAAAAGAAAACTTCATTTAATAGGCGACAATTTGTTGTTGTATTGTATTGTGTTTGCACAAACAATAACAGTGTTGAATAGTATCACAAAAGAAAAGAGAAGGGGTTAATAATCCTTTTGACTTTTCTTTTCCCTCCTTATGAATGCTTACCTCAATGACCATGCTCTGTGGCTCGACAGCGTTTACGACGCCATCATCAGCGTTTGGCAGTGACAGTGTGCCGCTCATTTAGTTATTGTTTTTGTTGAATGCTTGCCAACAGAGAGAACGAGAGCACAATTTAGAATAAACACTAGCGAGCTGCTATTTAAACGTTTGCAGCATTTGCGCGATTTTTGTTAGCCTAGCATAAGCTAAAATAATTAAACCCTTTTGATGTGTGTGTGTAATGTTCGATTAGTGTCGAGTAGTGATGACTCTGAGTTTTTGTTTTAAGCTAGGCAGCTGGTTGCGTGCCTCCGGCCTTATATGTATTATCGTTTCTAATGATGAAATAGTGTATTGTTGTCATTTATTTATAAGCAGCTCACCAGATGCAGATTAGAGCAACAGCTGTTTGCGCTTGACTGCAGCCCTGACATATGTTTTTCATTTTCTTTCTCTTTTTTGGTATTCTTTCAGGCATTTTGTAAAATACCAACTATCGATATGTCGATCAAAGGCGCAACTGATCCGATTTTGACAGAAACTTGAATAGTATTAAGCATAGTACCGACCATGAAGTAACAACAAAAGGAGGTCTCGTCGGCTGTCAAATCGTTCGGTTTTTGTCCCTTGATGCTTCAGTGCGTGCTTGCTTGTTGACGTGAAAGGTATTGTCGTCTCACTCACACTCACTACGACTCACTACGATGAGCCTTTTCACTCGCACTTATTGGTTAGTATAGTCAAGGGACAGCTTTTTGCCGACGAGACCTTTTGTTGTTACTTCATGGTACCGACGTGAGATAAAAGGCCTAGCGTAAAGGTGGGTTCTCACTGCGTCACAAACGCTTCACAAACGCTACACAAAGCTGTTTACAACGTCACAAGGCAATGTAAAAAATAAATGCATTGACACAAACTTGTGAGGTCACAAAAATGTGACACTCTAACATTCTGTTAAAGATTTTTTGCGAAGGAGGCTGACACAATTTTGATAAAAACTATGTTAACTCCTGTTAAAGTTGAAGCAGCTCAAATGAGCCCAATCCCATTGTGAAAGCACATCGAGCAAGTTGGTTTTCTACACATTGTGAAGACAAACGTCAAAGCTAAAATTTGATTTGTTGTTTTTCGGGCCTTTAGCATTTATTTTGATTTTTAAAAAAGAAATGGATTCACAAGATGATACTGAGCTTGCTGCTTTGGCGGTCATTGGGCTGTGGCTTTTATAGGACGACGATGATGAACCCAAGGCAAAGCGCAGCTGCTGGATGAAATGAATTTAACTCGTAAAAAAAAAAGGGGGAATGTATGCAAAGCTAACGGGAGAGCTGCGGTCTTCCGTTCAAATTCAAAAATTATTTGCGGATGGACGGAGCAACATAATCAAGAAGAAAACAACAAATTTTAGCGAACCAATTTCACCAGGCGAGACTTCCGGTGACCTGCGGTATTTACATAGCTTCTGAATCAATCATGACGAGCCTCTCATACGAGTTCAGAATGTCGAAGGCCGTAATATCAGCCATTATTCCAGAAACATGCCATAATTGAATTACTCATAACAATTTTTTCAAAGAAATTAAATCTTTATTATTGGAGGACAATTGCACAGCGACATTTCTTTGTTTGTATTCATTTTGTGGAATTTGCTATTGTTCAATTGCGAACATTTTGTGAACATTTTGATTCCTTGAGATTTTTTGCGAAGCTATTTACATTGACTGGTAGTGTTTACATTGAAGGCTTTCACAAGGCTTTCCACAATTTTGAGAAGTACAAATTTTGTGTTGCCAATTTGACGTATTTCGCAAATCATCACAAAGCATAACAAAATGTGATATCACATTGCGAAGCAGTGAGAACCCTGCTTAAGGTTTTTTTTTTAAGTTATCCGCAGGGTTGAGACAATTACCTTAAGTTCTGCCGCTTTTTTATCCTAGTTTTTACTTGATTTAAGAGGCAACGTATTAATTGGGATTGATTTCAATTAGCATTTGTCACGCAGCTATCTACTTGTCAAACGAAACTATAGGTGGCGTATTTATGTTTCGCAATTATTGTGGCGGTCGGTTGATAGACAATTTGCAAACGAGTTGGCAGGTCAAGGATGCAACAAAAAATCATATTAACGGCAGCGCAGGGTTGCAATACGGAATGCAAAAGAACGCGACGCTTGTGTTTGTCCGATTTAGATGTCATCCAAATAAAAAGTTAATAATAAATTGTGATGCGTACAGTTCCAGGAATAAAGCGAACAAGAATCGGCAATTGCAAAAGAATAATAACAAATAAAAGTAATAAGCAATTGAAGAACACACGATAAACAATTGAATTCCTCGGGTCAACACACAAACACAAACAAAAAAAAGATGCCCAAGCCAAAGGCAACAACAACAACAAGCGCAAGAAAGCGCAACAAAAAGGCGACCGAAAAAGAAAATTGCCAATTGCAGATCATCGATGAAGTGCAGCCGACCAGCAGAAACAACATCAACAAGGGCCAAGGGCCCATGTACACGATTCTATCGAATGCGCAACTAAATGAGACTTTTCACAAGCGCTACATCAAAGAACTGAAGCAACTGTACTCCAAGGTACTCCGCGTGCACATATACACAGGCACATACACTCATATATACATATGTATGTGTGTACTGTTATTGTTTACGGTGCTTATTGAAATTCCTTTATTATTTTGTAGTTGGACCACGATGCCTTCATGTTTACATTCATCAAGATGTTCAAGACCGTGCTGGAGGCGGATGAGAATAATGAGTATGGGAACACAGCGCTCGCCTTTTGCGCCAAGTTCGTCACCAGCTTCGAGTCGGAAAGAACACATCCCATGTTGGCGGAAACCTTCTCCTGGCTGTTATCGGTATGTCCGCTGTCCCTACTGTACTTTTATCACTCCCATTTCTAACACTCTGGTTCTCTCTTTCCTGGCAGACAATTTCCAATAGCCCGCACATTCGTTATCGCATTTGTTTTTCGGTGAATCTCATATTGAAACATCTGGGACCATTTGCGGCATTGGATGATACACAGTGTGACCAGATCTTGCACTACATGCTGGATCGACTCAAGGACATGTCGCCCAGTGTGCGCAAGGAGGCTGTTTTGGCCATGCAGCGTCTACAGGTGCCAGATAATCCCAATGATCCCGTGCTCGTTGCCTATCGCTATCATTTGAGCTCAGATCCGTCGTCCAGTGTGCGGCAGTGCGTTATCTCGTGCATGGGACGCAATGTTCTGACCGTGCCGCACATTCTGCAGCGTCTCTGGGATGTGGATGAGAAGGTGCGACGTCACACCTACATCAACATGTGCAACTATCCGGTGCGATCCTACAAGGTATCGCAGCGACTAAATCTCCTCGAGCGTGGCTTGAACGACACCTCCGAAAATGTGCGCAAAAATGTCATCAAATACATGCTAAAGGCTTGGATTGAATCCTACCAACATAACTACATTCAGCTCACGGCTGCCCTCAAACTGGACTCCACTGAGGAGGAGATTATGCGCTTTCGTCGCGTCGCCCGCCAAATGCTGCTGGTCATCTTCGAGAAGCAGGACAACCAGGATCTGATTGCCCAGCTGCCGCTGTCCGAGGATTGTGAACTGCATCGCTGTGTGCCCCATGAGGAGCTCACCGTGGAGCTGCTGCTCTACTGGCAATGCCTCAGCTCCTACCTGCAACATTCGATGGCCGATGAATTCGAGCTGATTCTGCCGGAACTGAGCGTGTTTTGTGACTATGTCAAGAAGTAAGTGATGTCCAGGGCATCTTGCATGCGTTGTAATGAGAAGAAGGCATCTCCGACTCTGTCAAGTTGATGTTTGAATCGTTATAGTCGAGTCCGTCTGTATGAACACCTTGATCTCTTTTTTAATCCCCTTAATTTAAGTTAGTCGTTTACTTTATCCTATATACATATTTGTAATTGCCTTTATCTTTGCTGCAGATTCTGTCAGTTCCAGAAGCCCGACATGGATAAGTTCGCCCAGATTGAGTTTCAGTGCATGCTGCTCTCGTTGGTGGAAATACTGCAGAGCTACGATTTGGGCGATGAGATTGGGCGTGAGAACATGAAGGAGCTGATCGCGCATCTGCTGAAGGAATGTCTGCTGGATCACAAGATTGTCGCCATCCTGGTGCGCTGCATGGAGTTGCTGGTGGGCAATGTGAGTGCACGGATGCAGTTCTTCATTGAGATCATCTATGAGATTTGTGAGCTGAATGCCAAGCAAAATGATTTGGTGCACGATCGCAGTCTCATCGATAAGCTGCTGGGCGATGATGTGGACACTTCGCTGGTCATGCAGCTCAATTCGCTCAAGGTGAAGATCCTGGAGCTGGAGGAACTGGAGGAGAACTTTGTGCGCCAGAAGGAGTACATACGGGCGCAGGCTGTGAATGATGAGAAACTGGCCGTGACGGAGGAATACACGGAGCTGATACAGCCGCTGCTGGAGAAGCACGGCGGACTGGAGTTGCCCGCACGCCCTAAGCTGTCCAAGCACCGAGCGTGTGCTCAAGGCACTGTACATATCCTTTCACATGGTCGCCTCCAAAGATGTGACCTCGCTGAATCTCAGCATTTGCAAGCTCTACAAGGTAAATTCATATATTAAACCATTTATTTGATTTTAAATTTTTGATACACTTTAATTATATTGCAGGACTTCATCTGCCGCCATTTGGCATCCACGGAGCTGGACATATTCGAGTGGGCCATCAAGTGTGGCACCACATTCAGCGTGCTCTACGAGGCGTACACCAAGGAAGTATTCGACGTGCTCTACGATCAGTTCTACAAGGACAACAACTTACGCCTATGCGAGACGGCAACACATTGCATATTCGAATTAATCGATCACTATGGCCTGGACTACTTTATGGACTTGAATCAATCGATGACGGGCACGGGAACGGGACAGGCGTCCAAATCGAAGCGTCGCATGCTGTACACCATGCAGGACTTTTATGACGGCGAGGAGGACAGAAGTTCATCCCAAAGCAGCGATCAAAATACAGACATAATTGCCGTGATGGGTTTCTTTGTGGAGAAGGTCGTGGACAAGGGCATACTGCTGGGCATTGTGCGTGGTCTGTGCCGTTTGGTGTTGCGCGGCCAGCTCGACAATCGTCCCGATGTGCTGGAGAAGCTGCTGAAGCGTTACTTTAATCCAAATACAGGTGAGTTACAGACAGTCTAACCCATTATTGATTTATATGATTGAACTTGTTGTTTGCTTGTAGAACCCATTGTTAGCCAGGTGCTGGGCATGTTCTTTGAGAACATTGTGGAGCAGAATCTGCAGAGCATACTGCAGCCTTGCCTGCTGCCCATGGTGTGGTCCATTATGAACAGCAGCTACGACTCCGCACTGCACGACGTGCTGCCCGGCAATGTGATCAAGTTCTTTGTGGATCTGACGGCCCAGGCGAAGAGCACGCCTGAGAACAATATACACAATCAGATTGCCATCAGTTTTCTGCATTATATACAAAACTATTACACGGAACGCAAGGAAATGTGCCGCCTGTTGGCCAAGGATCTCACCACACTGAAACTCAATGTGCTCAGCTGCTCCCAACTCTGGGATGAGATGCACGAGCGGGCCGACAGTCTGATTAATGTAACTACAATTGATTTCAACTATTTGATTAGCTTTTTAAGTGATTTATTTAACTAATTGCAGAGCGAGGTGGAGCCACGTTTGATACGCAGCATTGTGGACTTTAAGGCTATGCTGAATGGCAGCTTTAATCCGCCCAAGTGCAACGCGGAGGGTCATGACAGCGATGGCGAGGAGTGCGAAAGCGTCACGGCGACCACAGCGTCCACATCGGAATCTATTGTGCCGGCGACAGTTGATGTGCCAACAATAACCGTAACTAGAGAGTCGAGCGAGGTCAGCGCAATGCCTTCATCACCTGCACCAGCAGCAACTGTACCAACTGTTCCCGTTGCTGTTCCCGTTGCCGTTCCCGCCGAGACCGTGGAGCCCGTGCTGACCACATATGGCACAAATAATCAAAGCATACGCTTCCTGCGACGTTCGTTGCACAATTCCATAAGTCAATCGGATGGCGACAGCATCTGCGGTGCCCAATCCCCTGCCAGGGAGTCGGAATCACTGAGCGAAGTCAGTGAAATCAGTAGAACAAATCTGCGGCGGGTGAAGACAAAACAACAACTGGAACAGGCAATGGAGGCACGTGCCTCCAAGACGCCGGAGCAGAGAGCTGCAACGCCAGAGGAAGAAGCAGATGAAAGTATAACAACAACAACAACAACAGTTGTCGATGCAGTCAATGAAAGTTCTGCAACAGAGAACTCTGTAAGTTGCTTTTAAAATACGCTACATAAAGTAAACACTGATTAGATTTTGAAAACTTTTCGAATACAGCATAATGATTCGGAGGTGATTGTGGATTCGCCCACGCCCGCCACACACAACAACATCACACGCAATGCGAGTCGTCTGCGCGTGCGCTTGAGGCGCAGCAACAACAACAACAAGAGCACAACAGCAACAGCAACATCAGCAACAACATTATCCACATCCACAACATCATCCACAACAACAACAACTCGCAGCTCGCCAACGGGCGGCAGTAAAGTGAGTACACGTAGTACACGCATGCGCTTGCAGCCCTAGGCACGCTGAATTCAGCCATGAATTCAGTGCAGCAGACAGAGTAGTTCCAACTTCTTCCAACTCCATCACGTCGTCATGAAAAAAAGACAAATACAAATTGCAATTCCTCTTAAAACTTCTGTTTATTTTCCCACAAAAAGTACTTTAAAAAATCATACACAAAAGAACTGAAAGTTTTTTAAATTTAAAGAAAAACAATAAAAACTTAAAACGTTGTTTTCTTTCTGCTACGCAGCCCAGTTTAATTTAAGCTCCTAATCATTTGCCAATACCTATTAAAAAGTTAATTATATATTTTATGTAGTTTTGTTTATTAAGCAAATTTACTTGGTTTTGATTTAATTTTTTTTTCGTTTTTTTTCTTCTTTTTTGCTCTGTTTTTTGTGTTGCAGCAGCGCAAAGTTCTACACCTGGAGATGCCGACGCCACTGCGCAATGGACGCAAACGTATGCTGCGCAAATCGTTGCGTTCCCAATCCTCTGAATCAACAGCATCCTCGCAACGAATCTCGCCGCTGCGGAAGCAGCAACGTCTGGAGGCCAAGACGCCCACAAGGCAGGCAGCAGCAGCAGCCGCTGCAAAGGAGAAGGTGACCAGCAGTCCGACGGGCAGCAGCACCTCATCCGTGAAGGAGAACACAATGCCCACGGAGCATCCGGCGACACATAAAACGCCACAGCCCCGAAGAACATCTGCATCGCCCGCAGCCCGGGTGACAACACGGCAATCAGCGCGCAAGCAGCGGATGAGCGCCATGTGCATGACCCGCAAACGCATGTCCCTGGAGATGAGCCAGAGCGAAGGGCACCTGAAGGTGTCCACACCCAAGCGCGTGCGACAGGACAAAGCAAACACCAGCAGCAGCAGCAGCAGCTCCAAGAACACGAGAAGCGTCACAAAATCCACAACAGCAACAACAACGCGAGAGACCCGAGCAAATACAAATACAGCAATAGCTTCTTCTACTTCCGCTTCATCATCATCAACACCATCGTCATCTACTCGCACCCGTCGCAAGTAGAAAGTAGAAAAGAACAAATTTACAAACTAATAATTAGTTTAATTTTAATGTTAATGTTTAATTTGTGTTCTCTCTTCTCTGGCTGTCAAAGTTTTTAGTTGTCTTGTAATATTGCCCGCGTTCAAATGCTTTTCCATGTAAATTTTATGTACATTACGTAGTCGTGTTTAAATAAATTTATTTTAAACATACGTTATGAAAAATATTCTGAATAATTTATCCTTAATCAATTAGCAACGATGGTGTGTCTGGAAAATATAAAGTTTGTAGTCAAAAAAGAGGGCATATATTCCGAACTGATTAGATTTATTATAATTTGAATTTAATGGTATTCTAAATGCCCAAGAAGGATCGACTGGAAACAAGATTAATCAGAATTAAAGCTATTTTTTGGGCCAAAAAATCCTTTTTTCCTTGAACCTGTATTTTTTATTAACAGAAAATGTACAAAATATTTGTTTAAAATTTTATCAAAACATTTTGTACATTTTCTGTTAAAAAAAAAAAAAAATGTTGTGGTCCAAAAAAAAAGCTTTAATTCCGAATAATTTTTTAAGATAGAAACGAATCGCAAAATCGTCTTTGCAAGGATAAAAATCATGTTTAAAGGACATTTGGTCCTTTGGTTCTGTCCAATATTAAAAGTCCTGGTTCTAACAAGATTATTGACACCAAGCTTGTCAGGTTTGGACCAAAAACACCCAAGATGTCAAATTTCAAAATTTTAAAATTTTCCACTCAAAAAGCGCCAACCAGGAATTAAAATTTAGAGCTATAATTTCTTCCGGAAAACAGCTTAGAATTGACCATAGATTTCGAAAATGGGTTACCAACCTTTAATTTTTTCGTGACCATACAAATCGATGCACTCTAATATATATATAATTTTAATCAATATAAACTGGACATATTTTGTCCGATGGTAAAAAATTTGAAAATTTGGTCTATAATATCTGCAACTTCTTTGAATTTTCCACCCTTTCGATAAAATTTGGGTGTTATTTATTTATTTCGAATGTGATTTGATTTTTATATAAAACTAAAGTCCACTGCATTTTCCAGAAGTTCTTTCCAATTAAATAATACATCCGAAAATTATGAAATTAAAATTATTAATTTTCGAAATATTTTTTGATATTACAGAATGTATTTATTTTATAAATGGTGTGAAGTTCGTCAATCTGTTTGGAGATTGCATGCAAAACTGGCGATATAGGAATTATAAAATAGTAAATACAAAGTATGTATGATATTATTTTGTATAAAAGTAGTATGTATGTATAATTAATTAAGAACTAGAAGAGTTGCATTATCGGATAAGTACATGCTGAGATTCGTTCATACGACATTGGGTTGGGCGTATGAAATGATGTTAGAAACATTTTGAGCAGTGATTGAGTTGAGTTGGTTTGAGTTCGATTTAAGGATGTCTTAGAACTAAAAGCGAACTTGAAATGCTTAAGATACAATTATGTTGAAGTAGATACATATGTGTATGTGTATGGAGATAAGGCCAAGGAGGTTTCTTGTTTTGAACAGGCACATGGTTTCTGTGTGTATATATGATAGATCTCTTTCGATTCGAATCCGATCCGATCTGATCTTTTGTCATTTAGAGTTTGATGCCCTTCAGCTTGACGGCCGTGGTGTGCAGATCCCATTCCTGTTGCTGCAACGCCTCAAATGCCGCCGACAGACTGAGCTCCGTCTCGGCGAGTATGTTCTGCAGCTTGATCAGCTTGATGGACTTGTGCACATCCCAGTTGATGAACTCCAAGGCGCCCAGGCAACGTGTGGGCGTGCTCTATGAATGAAATATTCAAAGATTAATCAAAGAAGCTGTATTAAAATGCAATACTTTCTACTCACATCCTTGCCGAGCACTTTGACCATGATGCGCACCTCATCCGAGTCGACGCCGCGCTCGCAGCCGCGTGGCTTCTTGTCCGAGAACTCGAGCAGATCCTCGCAGCTCACCGAATTGGAGTCGGCCAGGCGGGCGGCACTCGCGGCAAAGTATTCCGCCTCCGTTTGTTGCTTCTGCGGAGGCGTCGCTGCAGTTGCCACAGTTGCTGCTGCAGTTGCTCCATTGCTGACCTCGTGGGAGTTGCGATTCATGGCCAGATTGACGGAGGCGCGCACCTTCTTGAAGAGCGCATTCCCCGCCAGCTCGTTGTCCGTGCCGCCAAAGCGTCTTTGTCCTGGACTCTCCTGTGGCGCCTCAGTGGCGGCTGCTTCCGCGGCAGCTGCAGCAACAGCTGCTGCCGTGGCCGCTCCCGTGGCCGCTGTGGGCGCCATCTCCTGCGGCACTGCGGGGGAGTCCAAGGTGGTGCAACTGCTGCTGCTGCTGGCCAGAGGTTTGTCCAGATTCCGCAGCTCATCGTCGTTGACATAGAGACCCGAGATGTGTGCGGGCTCGAAGCCCACGTCCTTGCTCTTGTTGTAGTGCTCCTTCTGTATGGAGAAGTTGTAGAAGCCATCGGTCACATCGGGTGACTGCAGCACTCCGTCCTTGCCCATGTCCGCCTCCAAGATGGACTCGAACTGCAGCGACGCGCTGTCCGTCAGTCCGGCGGCATCGGCTGGCGTCAGTTTCTCCAGATTCTGGTAAGTGTGCGAGGATGCAGCTCCTCCTGCGCCTGATCCTGCTCCTCCTCCTGTCACCGATGGCATGTTCTCATATTCCCTGGCCTCGGATCGCCGGCAGACGCTGTTGGAGCGCACGGCGGCCACCACCTCAATGGAGCGCGCCGGCTGCTGATGCTGCAGCTCATGTTGCTGTGACGATGTCCCGGCGTTCTCCCCGTAATCCGCCAGCTTGCTGAGCGTGCGCTGCACTCCGTTGGCCGGTATGATCAGTGGATATTTGCGCACATGGCGCTTGGTGCTGGTCTTCACCTGCTTCTTGCCCTCGCGGGACGGCAGCGGCAGAGGATTCGCTGCTGCGGATTCGTGCGGCTCTGGGAACTTGTAGCTGGGATGCGTCATGTAGCTGGGACTCTCGCAGGATTCACTGGCTCCACCCACCGAATTGCGCTCCTGCTCCGCCCGCCGCACCCGCTGAGCGGCTCCGCGCGTGGGCAGCGTCATGGGACGCGCTGGCCTGGGACACTCGGCTGCCGAGCCGACCAAACTGGCAACTGCCAGTGGCTCCAGGGCAGTGGTCGCCGGATGACTCAGCTGGCTGCCCAGGCGACGGGGCAGCGTCTTGGCGTTCATCAGCTCGAACTCGTCCGTGTCCATGTGACGCAGCAGCGTCGCCGCCGGACTGATGCCCAGGTCCAGGCCCATGCCGCCCTTCCGCTCGATCAGGCTGTTGTACGCCTCGCGTCCCTCCTCCCCAATCAGCGACTGTGCGGAACGGAACGGAACGAAACAAAATAGAATAAAGCAGGCATAAAGCAAATTGTAAAATAAACATGAAAAATCAAAATAAACAAATGTAAACTGAAATCAATGTTAACTAACAGCGCCTAACATAAAGCCATAATGTAATTAAATAAAAATGTTGACAGCAAAATGTAACGCAAGAGATGTTAATCTAAAAATGTTAAGTCCTTAAATGAAACCATGTTAATAAACCCGGGACCGCAACTTTTATAAGTTTTAAAATAAAAATTGCGAATTAATTATTTTCAAATTTGTATTTTAAAGTTACGAAATAACAATTATTTTTAATTTTTATTTAAAATCAAAAGTAATCATTAAAATTCAATTTTTAATAAAAATTGTTGATTCAAAAGATATTTACTTTAAATTTTATTTTTGATTTTATAATAAAACTTACGGAATAACTCTTATTTGTAACTTTTAAAATAAAAATAAAAAATAACATCTTATTTTTTATTTTTATTTCACAACTTTTAATTAAAAATTTGATTTTAATGATTATTTTTGACTTTTTAAATAAAAATAAGAATTAAATGTGATTTTGTCTTATAAATTGAAAATAGAAGTTTTTGGCTGATATACACTACTGGCCAAATTAATAAGTACACTCTTTCTTCTACTAAACAAGCTATTGTAACTTAAAAGTGGAAAATTCAAAGTAGTTGCAGATATTATATTTTGTATCATCGGAACAAATATGTCGTTTATATTGATAAAAACTAGGTATATATATACACTACTGGCCAAATTAATAAGTACACTCTTTCTTTTACTATAACTGCTATTAAAAGTCAAGTCTTCAAATTTAATAAATGTATTTGGAAAGGTCATCTAAATTCCGTTTGAATGATGCATAACTTTCCTTAACCCGTTAAGTACCCATTGAAATATTCTAATTTAAAAAAAAAGTCAACTTTCAAAACTTTTTTCCTCGATTTTTTAAAAAAAATGTTGGAATGCAAAAACATTATTCAAAGAATTTAAGGAGTGACTGCAAAAAAAAATTTTCAAAAATCTTTTCGCTTATATTTTTTATAAATTTTTGAAAACTGCTTAACAGGCACTTATTCGTCATTTTCATACAATAAGTGCCTGTTAAGCAATTTTCAAAAATGTATAAAAAAATATAAGCGAAAAGATTTTTGAAAATTTTTTTTTGCAGTCACTCCTTAAATTCTTTGAAAACTGCATGACCTTTCCAAATATATTTTTTTTACTGTGAAGACTTGACTTACAATAGCTTGTTTAGTAGAAGAAAGAGTGTACTTATTAATTTGGCCAGTACTGTAGATAGCTCCCACTGAAATAGGAATATTGGTGTATACCAGCGGTGGGAACGAAATCTGAACTCGGGAGCACTACAACAACAGCAACCCTATTAGAGTTGGGAGCAGCTGCTGCTCCCGGAGCCACTGCGTGCCCACCGCTGGTTTATAGAATATTTGCATATTTCCTTCACATTCATTTTTTTTAGTTAAAATTACAAGTTATGATCCCTGTAATAAACACTCCAGTTGGGAAACTACATAATTAATCCAAGCCAATTTCTTGGGGTTTTTCTTTTGCTTTATTAAATCCCTTTAAATATACACAACTTTTTTGATTACCAATTGGTTTTTGTTTCGTTTTTTTTGTTTGGTTCTTAGAATGCAAACTTTGTATATATATATAATATATTTGGAAAAAGTTTTAGTTTTACTTTAGGTTTTGTTTGTTTGTTTTTTATTTGGTTCTGAAACGCTTCGAACGCATATTTTAGAATATCAATATATCAATTTGTAGTGTAATCTTGTAAGTAATGCTATATGAAATAGATATGAATTGTATGAACATTTAATTATAAGTAATGTAATTTTATGTATATAAACTTTGTATATAAGTAATCTTGCTTTTGGTTTTCTTCGTATTCCTTTTCGGTTATCAAATATCAATTATCAATAAATGCATAGAATGCGACAAATCTTGTTTAGTTTTGTTTAAAGAGTATCCATATCTATATATATTTCTCATCATTCATCTGAGCTCTATCAAAAACGTAGACAACTTGGATCAACTTGGTTTACAATCGTAGTAGTATTTAGAAGATGAAAATACACTTTGTTTTCTTATAGATCTACAAATAATTCGAGATATTTTCCATGCAAACGTGTATAACTAAATTTTGTCTCAACCGACGGGTTTTTCTCAGTATTATATATAGTATATATATATTTTTTTAATATATAGTAAAAATGCAAGCGTAAGGATATGGCACATAATACACATTTGCATATGTACGAGTTTTTTCTTCGGACAATATTTTTATTTGATTTTTTTTTTAATGTTTTTAATGATGAAAAAAGGATTGTCAACTTGTATGTGTGTGTGTGTGTGTCACTTTGTTAGAAGTGTGTGTGTTTGTGTGTGTGTCGATGACTGTCGTTGTTCTGTCTCTGTTCTGTGTGTTGTTGTTTTTCTTGTTTATACCCTGTTCATATTTAGTATGCATGAGGTGTTTTCGTTTAGATCAGCGGTGGGCACGAAATCTGAATTCGGGAGCTCTACAGCCGCTAGCTCCCGGAGCCACTGCGTGCCCACCGCTGCTTTAGATCAATGTCAAGTGTTTTAATACTGATATTCCTAATTTAATTGATTGATTGATTGACTGCCAGCCAACCAGAAGCTCTATTTGATGCGAATGAAGTCAGTGATCAGTTAGAAAATTTAATTAAGTATTTAGTTTTTAAGTGAGATTCACTCTCTCTAATATCTTTATTATTTTTCTGTCTTTAAATTTGGAAGCCTTTTCAACTGTTTTTAGTTAAGTTAAAATTGTCGTCTCTTCTTCTTCGTTTTGCTACTAAATATGCTTTTATTAATATTGCTTTTTAATTTTTATTAAATTTTGAGCTGTCTTTTATTTTTGTTAGTTATTCTTTGTTTTCTAGTTGTTTTTTAGTTTTTATATTATTGCTTATTGTAACTCTCAATTGTATTGATCTTGTATCTTGTATTTGTATCTGTAACTGTAACTGACATTGTATCTGACAACAAAACAAGTTGCGAGTACAGTGTGATCTGCTTAATTGCAAATTGATTTATTTATTTTGTCAATTGTTGAATATATTTTGAGCATTTAATTATTGTTGCAATTAAGCGCATTTTACTGTACTCGTATTATTTTTATCAAATATTAGAAAACTATTCATTGTTTTGTTTTGTCAATTTTCCAAATATGTTTTGGCGCACTTAAGCACAGTACACTGTATTATTATCCGTTCTGAGAGGTCTTGCGTGTTTCCAAATAAGGCACACTCTCAACAAAAAATTGCAAATCCATAAAAAAAACACATATACAGTAGGGTGTCCCTTATTTGGTCAAAGTCAATATTTTTAAACGCATACGGGCTAGTTCTGTTCATTAGGTTCTAAAGCACTCAGAAATAAATTTTTACCTCAATCGGAGTATGATAACCCGTGCCGACTTGGATCGGAAAATTTCAAAATTATATGGGACATAAAAAAAAAAATTTTTTTTTTTAATTTTTTATTTTTTTATATTGTTTATTAGGTCCTAAAGAACACAAAACCAAGTTTTCACCTTGATCGGAGTACGATAACCCATTCAAATTTGCATCGAAACATGAAAAACCATCGAAAAATGTATAATCAGTGTTAAAATACTGTTTTTTCATGTTTCGATGCAAATTTGAATGGGTTATCGTACTCCGATCAAGGTGAAAACTTGGTTTTGTGTTCTTTAGGACCTAATAAACAATATAAAAAAATAAAAAATTAAAAAAAAAAATTTTTTTTTTTTATGTCCCATATAATTTTGAAATTTTCCGATCCAAGTCGGCACGGGTTATCATACTCCGATTGAGGTAAAAATTTATTTCTGAGTGCTTTAGGACCTAATGAACAGAACTAGCCCGTATGCGTTTAAAAATATTGACTTTGACCAAATAAGGGACACCCTAATATACAGTGATGGCAAAAATAATAGAAACGACATTGGAAAACAAAAAAAATTAAAAAATTAATTTTTGGTATATTCAGGCCTGTTCCGAATTCCAAACGTCTTGAAAAAGTAAAAACGAAACGAAAATAACTAATTGTTCCCCATTCTGATCAAAATGGGCTTGTTTTTACTTTGCGAACTCGGTTTCGAAAACGTTTCAAAAATGCAGGTTGAATATAGCAACTTCGTTGTTCGAATTTTGTTATTCAATTGAAGCAACTCTAGCAGCTTTTGAATGCGAGAGTTGGTATCAATAACAAAAATATAAGTGGAATTCAGAACAGCTCAGTTTTGTTTTTTGTAAAATATTTTATAGATGCTTTAAAAAAATACTTCAACAGTTTAAACTTGAAGTAGTGATGATTGAAAACGACATTTATTGTCGATTTTGGAATTCGGAACAGCAATCAACTCGTTTTGGGGAAAATCGACTCGGTTTCGGAATTCGGAACAGGCCCGATTAAGTTTTTTGCATGTTATTCAAGCAAAATATTAATAATTAATTTTGGTTATATTAAGTTTTTTGAATGTTATTATTTTTTTGCTATAAAAATAATGACAATTTTGAAAAATACGAAAAAAACATGCCGTTTCTATTATTTTGTCCATGACTGTATATAACTAACTATTTTTAGTACATATGCTAAAAAAGATATTTCAAGAGGCTGCAAATATTTTCTGCAATTTACTTTTCGACACACAACAAACAACACACACCACACTACAACACACACTCCAACATGACGGCGATGGCGACTTAATCCGTGGATTAATCCGAGAGCACATGTCCGAACAGTAAATTGAGAACATATTTCAGCATTTTCCTTAGTTATGGAGCCGGACTCGGCGGAATGCGCGGCGCAATGAACTCCCTGCGAAACTGAAACTCATCGCCGCTCTCCGTGCTCGAGGACGAGCTGCTGTCACTCGAATCCCCGCCAGCTATGACCAAGGGAAGTTGTTGTTGCTGCTGCTGTTGTTGTTGCTGGAGTTGCCGCCAATGCAACTCGTGTTGTTTCACCGCGGACACGTGAATCTGCTCGGGCCAATGGAACTCCGTGGGTCGCTGTGGCTTCACCAGATGATTGGACACCTGTCGCTGCTGCTTCACTTCATCCGGCGAACTGCCCACAAAGTTGGTGGACGTGGGACTTTTGCCTGTGAGGCGACTTATGTCAAACTCATGCAACGTGACGCCGCTCACGGGACGCGGTGGAGGAGGCACTGCAGCAACCGCCGCCGAGGAGGAGCCGTGTGCAGTGCGATAGGTGGCCACCGCCGAGGAGGCCGCCGACGAGGAGCCCGAACCGGAGCTGAGTTTCTGTGATGGCGTTGGCGCCAACAGGGCGTGTTGTTGTTGTTGTTGTTGCAGTTGTTGTGCCTTGTAATTGTTGCCCGGTCCACGTCCGCCAAAGTCATAGATGCGCTCGTCATAGTGGAACTGCTCGTAGCCAGCGCCAGGTCGATGGAAGCTGCGTCGATTGCCGGCGAGATTGTAATGAGGAGCCGACTTGATGCTGGAGTTGGATCCGTACAGCTGACGTGGCGACAATGCGATCGCATCCTGACGCTCATCCTGGCCGGCGGACTGCACCTGGCGATGGAAGCCCGCCCGACGACGACGGCACAAGGAGCTGCTCGAGCTGGCGGCGACCCGTGCACGTATATCGCACTCGGAGCGTGCCAGATTGGGCTTGTTGTTGGACTCCTCGCCGCCGCTGGAGGAGCTGCTGGAGTCCAGGGTCATGGGATTGTAGCTGAGCCGGCGCAGCGTGCGGGCACGGATCGAGCGTGGCTTGTAGGAGGCACTGCGTCGGGGCAGTGGCAACTGTTTTTGCTGTTGTGCGGTTGGTGGCGGTGGACGCGACTTGACCTGATCCGCCAGCACGGGGGAAATGGGCTGGAAGCTCTCGTTGAAGGACGTGGAACGCTGGCGATAGCTCTTGTTGGCCACGGCATAGATGGCGCTGCCGCCACTTGCATTCAAGCAGGAGGACTTGACCGGAGATGCGCTGGCCAGGAGCTGCTTGGTCGTCTGATGGCCATTGCCGAATCTCTCGTAGCCGGAGCTCATGACCACGGGCGGAGCACTGTACTGTGTCAGTGTCTCCGCCTTGATGGAGGGGAAGTAGCTCTCCTGCGGACTGTAGCTGCTCTTCTGGCTGCTGCGACGCGACAACGAGATGTTCGTGTCCCGCGACGCGAATCCCGTGTCCGGCGTGCTGCTCCGCTTGTCCTCGAGCAGCTTCTGCTCGGCGGCAGTTGCCAGCTGTTGGCTCTGGAGCTGCGCCTGGTTGTGCATGTACTGCAGATGCTTGTCCAGGTGACTGGTGGCCGCATTGAAGTCGAACATGGTCTGGACGCCGTTGCTGTAGCTGTACACGGCCGACTTCAGGCTGCCAGTGGCACTGCCGATCCCATCGTCCAGGGAGCCCAGCAACTGCGGCATCTGATCGTTGAGGATCGTGTCATTGGAGTCGCTCTTGTCCAGCTCCGTGTACGTGTGCATGAAGTCCAAGTTCAGCGCCTTCAGCGTGTTCTCAATGTCCATGATGTTGTCATTGATGCTCTTCGGCTCGCGCTCCAAATCTCGCATCACATCTCGCGCCGCCTCCTCGTTGCTCCTGTTCTCCCTGTTCAACGGTCGGCAGAGAATCTCACGCGACTTCTCAAAGAGAAAGTCGGAGCTCTCCTTGTCGAAGATGGGAATGCGCAGCTCGGAGCTGTTCTTGATCTCGCTCAATGAGCGAAAACGCTGCTGAACGTGATTGCGAGTGTGTTTAAAAAGGAAACGGAACGAAACGAAAGGCAACCAAAAACAAAACAAACCAAAAAACCGAAATAAAGCAAAGGGAATGAACGGAACACAACGCGGATTGGGGAATGTTGGAGAAATGAGAGAGAGAGAGACAAGAGAGAAGACCGTCGAGTTAGAAAACGACCAGGAAAAGGTTCTCTTCGACGACAGGCCGAGGATTTCAGGATGATAGTGCCCCTGCAGAGCACTGTATTTCAATCTTGAGCGATCGTTCCTATGACAGCTATATGATATAGTAGTCAGATCTAAGCCAAATTGTGGCAGGATGTATACAACTGCGCTAAACAGACAATCTGTGACTTTGGTTGGATTATCTCAAGAAACAACAAAGTGTTTCATACTCAGGGACCGCAAATAAGAGTTATGAGAAATTTGATAAACTTTTTTTTTTTCAATTTTTATTTAAAAATTATCGAATAAAAGTTATTTTTAAATTTAAAAAAAAAAACCTAAAAATAAAAGGTTTTTTTTAATTTTTATTATTAAAATGGAAAATCAAAATTATTTTTTAATTTTTAATAATTTATTTTTTTTAAATTATTTTTAAGTTTTACCAATTGAAAATAAAAGTTATTTTTCCATTTTTATTAAAAAAAAACTAAAAATAAAAGTTATTTTTCAATTTTTATTATAAAAATGAAAAATAAAAATTATTCTTCAATTTGTATAATAAAAGTTGAAAAATAAAAATTGAATGCAAATGTCTTTTGAACTGGAAGGTGTTTTATATATAATTTGTAAATACAAATTGAAATTTAATTATTATTTTATACTTTTTTTTGTTTAAATCGAAAATAAGTTTTTTGATAAAGAACAAATAACTTTTATGTAATAATTTATATTTAAAAAATTGTAATCGTTAGGGTCCCTGTTCATACTAAAGACAGTTCAAAGACGGACCTTTACCAAGTTTCAGGAAGATAGCTTCAAAACTAAGAGAGTGGATCGCATAGAAACCGACGGACATTGGCTTTAACGACTTTCGATTAAGAATATAAACCTAACTGTATCTGCCACGCCTACTTCAATGCGTTACACTTTATTCCTCAACAAATTATCAATGCCCTCTGCAAGAGCACAATGAGGACAGGTCAACCAACGCAAACGTAACCATAACTAGCGCTACTCTAATCCCTACTCTGTAAGGAGATATTAAAGCCTTGCCTACCTGTATGTCGGGTATGCTCTGCAGTTCCTCCGTAAAGTTCTTCTTCTTGGAGAAGGGCGATGCACTGCCATGTGTGGGCGTCAGAGCCGAGCTGCCATTGGCGCCGCCAGCTCCCATGCTGTTGGACTTGTCGTTGCCACCGCTGCTCAAATGCGGAAAACGAAAGCTAAACTTGCGCTTCGGGCTGTGCGTGGCTGGCGTGTGATCCGAGACCAAGTCAATCATGGATCTGTCCATTAAAAAGCAACAACAAATTAATAAGAGACTTGAAGATAAAGATGATTAAATCATTCAGTGACTCACCTCGCACTGATCTCATTGGCAATTTCTATGGCATGATTCAGTATCTTCTCATCCTTGACCGAAATTGGCTTCACAGTGCCCGTCGAAGGTTTCTTCTTGCCATGCTTATTGCCATTGGTGTCGCCCGATTTGTGTCCATATTTTGCCGACATTTCGGCGAATTCGTTCTTGGTGTTCACACGATCAAAGTCCGGTGACTTGGGTTGGCTGCCCGATGCGCCGCTTATCGAGCCAAACATTGAGTTGATCTCGTCCAGCAGTGAGGGACCAAAGTCCAGCTTATCACCGGTGATCTCATCGTCGGATATCTCGTGATATTCGTGCAGATCATCGGTGGTTGTGTTCCGTGAGCTGGCACGCCAATTGGTCTCGGAGTGAATGCTCTTGCCATCGGCGCCATAGTTGTTGTTCTGCAGCGCATACGCCAGCTGCTCCTCGTCCAGCTTCGAGTGCGAGGCAAAGGGATTCGAGCCGGCGAAATCAAAGGAGCTCTGTCCATTGCTGGCTATCAGTTTGGGCGTGTGCTCCGTGGAGGGAATAAACGTGGGATTCATTGAGGTGCCAGCACCCTCGGGAAAATAGCCACTGGCCGTTTGCAGCGAGTCGGGACTGGTCGGAGTCGGAGGCAGCAGCAGGGGCGTCTGTTCAATATCCTCCGACGGCTTGTACGGCGTTACAATTTGTTTGGGCACATGATTATACTGTCAAATGGAGTGGCAATAAGTATAGTTACATGAGATAAGAAGGAGCTGCTATTCGCTTACGTTTTGGGAGCTGCCGAGGAAGGCAATGTCGCCAAAAGTGGCGCCATCGATGCCCACGTGTCCGGTGTGCTTAAAGTCATTCTGCGGCTTGGAGATCATCTCCGTGCGCAGCTTGCGTTTGCTAATGCGATGATCGCCCACGCGACTAAAGGAATCCCGGTTGGAGCAGGGCAGGCCCTCCAGAAAGGCAACCGTATTCGAGGGATTGAAGTAGCCCGTCTTGCCGGTGCTGAGCACGCCCTTCCAGAAGGGTGTGCCCGTGTTGCGATCCAGCACACTGATTATGTCGCCCTGGCGATACAACAAATGATCCTTCTTCGGCTCCACACAGTTGACCACGGCCTTGAGTTGCTCGGGCTTCATGTCCGGCAGCTGTTCGTAGATTTCGCTAAACTTTGGACGCTTGGCGGCGTCATCCTGCCAGCACTTCATCATTAACGTATAATACTCTCGGGGACAGCAGTCCGGCTGCTCCAGGCGTTGATAGTTGGGCGCATCGATGGCCTCCAGTATCTGGAGGCCAGTCAGAGCGGCCCAGGGCTGAAAGCCATAGGAGAACATCTCCCAGAGACAGACACCATACGCCCACACATCGGAGGCGTTGGTGAAACGCAAGTAATTGATGCACTCGGGGGCACACCAGGCAATCGGCAGCTTTAGGTTCACATTGAAATTGGTCTTGTAGTAATCCTTGCCCACGCCCAATGCACGCGACAGGCCAAAGTCCGAGATTTTCACCTTGTCCTTGCTGAAGACCAGAATATTCCTCGCTGCCAAATCCCTGTGTATAAGTCGCTTCTGTTCCAGGTAACGCATCCCATTGCAAATCTGCAGGGCAAACTCACAGAGCGTGGGAATCGTGAGGAAGCTGACACGCAATCCCGAATCCTTAAGGCACTCGAGCAGGGAACGCAGATGCGCCAGCTCAGTGACGAGCATCAGGGAATCGGTGGCCAGCACCACGCCATAAAGACGCACAATATTCTCGTGCTCAATTGAATGCATTATCGCTGCCTCCTTGAGAAATTCCATGGGATTCGATTGCATGCGCTCGCGGCACAAGCACTTGATGGCCACTTGAATCTAAACAGCACAAAGACAGACGGAATTAATTACTCAACTCAACTCAATTTAACCGGAAACTCACCCGCTCGCTGCCATTTGTCCAGACGCCCTGCTGCACAATGCCAAACTCCCCGATGCCCAGCTGCTTGTTGACGCTAATGGAATCAGCCGGTATAATATGCTTATTATTGGGCACCTTGCTGCCCGGCGAGCTGGCCCCATTCCTTGGTGCCGTTGTGGCTGCTGCCGTGGCGTTGCTGCTGCTCTCGCTGCCTGTTGCCTGTCCTCCTCCGCCCACGCCATCCTCGCGCCTATTGCCTATGGTGGCGGGCGCTTGGAGCAGCCGCTTAATCTTGCTGAGGTAACTGTGGGGGAAGTGCTTTTCATAGAATTTACGCAGTCTTCGGATTTCCGGTCGCGATAGACCAATAAAACGTAAATCCTCATCCGTTGCATATTTAAATTGAGCTGCATTTGTTATTTTCAATTCATTTCTACACAAAGGGGGAAAAAAATGTAAACAAGTCGAGTGGTTGATTAAGCTTAGTATGCAGCTCACTTAATAAGTAAGTATGCTGTTAAGTTAATCAGAGCAAATTAACTGACAGCTGTTTTCGATAATATGCATATCGACAGCATGCAGATTACTAATAAGCATATCGAATTTAAATACTAAAAAAAAGGTCGTTAAGGTTTTTCTCACACCATTCACGATCAGCATACCATTCTTATTTTTGGTCAATTTAGGTCACAGAACTTACTTGATGGCATTATAGTACTGCTGCAGTTCGGACTCGGTGAGGAATTCATATAAATCAATCTGTGGGCACTCTGGAAGATACAGAAAAATATAAAAATAAATACGAGTATATAAATGCATATTTAACTTAAGTATGCATGCGGCGTAGCGGCGACCAACAACACAACAGCTGCAGTCCATAATATTTAATGTACATACACACAAACATGTGTGTTTGTTTGTGTCTGTGTGGGTGGTATAGATTTCTACACCCGCAACACAAAACACAAAAAGAAAAACGCCAACACATTTGCTTGACTTAATTTCCATTCATTGGCGGCGGCGCCCTCATGTGGCAGCCTCAAAATAATTTCATTTCTTTCATTTCAATATCTTTATCTACCGCTCCCACTGCAAACACACACACACACATAAACACACACAGATATTCTGATTGCCTTGCTTCTTCTTGTTGCCTTCTCAACCCGTAGCATTTGTCATTGTCGTGTTTTTGTTTGCCTTTGTAAAGGAAACAACGCAGCACATGCATATATGTATACACACACATTAATATATAGTTGCATACATATTTGTATTTTGTGTGTACACAGATTGCCTGATAATGTCCGTTAAACCCGTGGATTTGCAATTTTGAGTCATCAGCGCGGCATTCGACATTCATTGAGATAATAAATTCCATGGAAACAGACCACATCCGCTTGTTTGTTTTTTTTTCTTTTTGTTTTTGCAGTTGCACTAACTGAGACATGTGTATGTTTGTCTGTATGTGTGTGCTTGTGCATTTTCCAGTTGGGATCAAATGACCGCTGGCGTTCTAATTATATCGGCAGAGCTATCCCGTAGGATTTGTAGTTGTCCTTGAATTTGCAAAATAAAATCGATCGGCCAATACACACACACACACACACTAACACACCGCCGTCACATACAGACACGGAAGCTACTACTACGTAGCAGATACTATTTTTCCAGCACTGAAAACACTTGTATTTTCTTCCTTTACATTAGTTTTTTAGCGTCTCGCACATTATAAATGATTCATTTTCAATTTAATCACACTTTTGAACACATATTTGCAGTTTTTATTTCATTCTTACCCATTTTATTTTTGCGTGTGCATTGTTTGGGAGTACTGCATCTTCACCAATGTGAACACTCGCGACAAAAGTAAAAAACCCAAGCTGAAGTGCCACTGGCCAGTGATGCCAAATGCCAACTAAATAAAAATAATTTTGGTGTGGTCACACTATTCCTAACATAACGAGCCATTTTGAGTTTAAAGCTTAGTACGCAAGCTAACTAAATTTTACGCGGCGTAAAGTGCTCAATATTTAAGCCTAGTACCGACGTCAGAAAAAAGGCCTAGCGTAAGGTCAAACTCCATATAAAAAAAACGCTGGCGTAAGGTGAATAAGAAGAAGACGACATTTATCTCCGCTTGTCGGTCCGCACGTCAACTAAAAACGGAGTTGCCAGATAAGGAACGGGCGTTATCCAGCACTGTTTGAAACAGCTGTCAAGCCAAGCGAAAAATATATTTCTTATATATTTCGGTATCTATCTATCTCACTCTCTCACAATAAGTCAAAAGAAATGGCGGTGAAATTAACAAAAAACAGCAAATTGGAGCTTTTCGAGACAGCAGACAAAATTCTGCTGATTAATGAGGTGGAGAAGAGGCCGATACAAATGTATTTGTTCATTAATTTAGAGGGAGAATCCACGTGAAAAGTTCAAAAGCGATAGGTGCACCAAATACCCGCTGTGCTTGCGTGCCATCGCATATTTCTTCTCTTTTAATATTAATATACATTTTTCATTGCCTATTCTCTCCTCTTTTTTGCAAATCAGTTCTGCATGTTCATATTTAAAATAAACCGCTGCTGACGCATAGAGTTACCATTCCATTTTATGTTATTTTTCCGTGCTGCATTGGCAACTCTGGCTTTACGCTCGTCGACAGCTAAATATTGTGCATTTTCCGCCGCTAAAAATTTATCTCACGTCGGTACTAGGCTTTAGCTGTCGACGAGCGTAAGCCCAGTGTTGCCAATGCAACACGGAAAAATAACCAAAAGTTGAGTGGTAGCTCTATGCGTCAGCGGCGGTTTATTTTAAATTTGAAGATGCTGAACTGATTTGGATGAAAGAGGAGAGAATAGGCAGTGAAAAATGCAAATTAAAGTTTATAGAGAAAAAATATGCGATGCCCCGCAACCACAGCGCGTGTTGGGTGCACCCATCGATTTTGAACTTCTAATGAGGATTCACCATTTGTGTTAATGAAAAAAATACCAAAATATCTATAAAAACCATTTTAGCTTACGTTCTTGCCTATAATCTACCAATATTGTCATCGTTATTGACCAAATTTAATTAGTCTTCATAGTTTTCACTTGTGTGCCAGACATTTATCTCCAGTATACCCAGCGAAACTCTAAACAGTTTGATGTTTTGCTGGGCCTGTCAGCAGTGCTGCCCATTCTGTTACTTTACTTAACAGCTCTGTTATTTTATTTAGTCTGCGGACACCCGAGCGTAATAAATGTCAAGTTCTTCTTCTTGATTTTACGCCAGCGTTTTTTTTATATGGAGTTTGGGCTTACGCCAGCCCTTTTTTTGAGTTTGCGTACTATGCTTAACATGTAAACAAACAGTACAGCTCAAGGTGAATTTACTAAGTAGGTGCAGTGATGTCATTTTTTTCTGAGCATAAAAAGCTGGATCAACGAAAAAAAAAAGCTAAAAAAAGCGGAATCCCAGGGAAAAAGGTCAAGAAAAAAGCAGCTTTTTATAAAATAATTTGTTGTTTGTTTTTCAATAATAAAGACTTATTTTCATATATAACAAGAACAAAAATTCACTTAAAATTAACAAATGTTAACATTAATCGAAAATTAGAGTTTACATAATATACAGTTTGTCAAGAAACACTTTACACACCCTTAAAAATGTAATATTTTGACTTTAAATAAGAAAATAATAGCTTATAATATATATTTGGAAAGGTCATTTAATTTTCGTTCGAATTCCTCGATTTTTCACAAAAAATATTTTGATGCAAAAAAATTCTTGGAACAATTCTAAAACTAACTGCATAAAAATATTTTTGCTAGTATTTTTTTAATTTTTTGAAAACTGCAAAAAAGGCACTTTTTGCATGAAAATGAGGAAAAATGGGTAAAAATGGTAATTTTTAGGATTTTATACAAATTTTAAAAAATACTAGCATCAAAATATATTTTTTTCTGTTTCGCAAACGAATTTCACAATGTTAGCGATGGAAGACGCGCCAAAATAGCTGTGACCTTTTGAGGTAAACTATTCAATAAAAGTAAATATCGATACTTTGCCGATAGAAATACATTTTTAACATTTCAACCGTCAAACTCAATTAAAACTGTTCGCAAAATTGATTAAAAGCACAAATTAAAAAAAGCTGTTTAAATTTGCTAAAAAATCTAGAATTCCCGCTGCCCGCTGTTTTCAATTTTTTCCCGCAAACATACTTCAAAAACATCCAAATCTGACGGGAAAAAAGCGGAAATGACATCACTGAGTAGGTGACGTTGTCACCACTGCTGCTCTCTTTCGGGAGTACAAACATTTGACAGTATGCCTGCAAACGTTGTCGAAAGAGGTTGTGTGTCGCATGTTTTTTTTATTGTCTTCTTCTTTACGAATAAACTCGTAGACAGAAAACAATGAAAAGAATAATTATGAATTAAAATATTATGAATAATTTTAAATTAAATCATTTTAATTATTTTGCGAAAACATTTCCTTTTCTGTCCGCTAAAACAATAACAAACGAAGAGTGCAGAACGTAAAACGTTCGCTATCTTTTTCTAGCGCTTGTCTCTCTGAGAGCGGAGAGAGAGAGGTGAAAAAATGATTGTAGCCTCACCACATCGGACAACGTCACCTTGATAGTAAATCCACCTTGGTACAGCTGTTGGACTTCATAAAATAGTCTGTAAATAACATAACAGCTGATTTCAAAGTGCGAGAAAATAATTTGACATGAAATTATTTTTTGATCACAACTTTCAAAAATATTAAATTGTTTATTTGTTTAATAAAAAAATCTTTAATTGGAAGCAAATTGAATTCATATACATAATTTATAATTGATTACTTTAGCTTGCAATACAAATAAACAGTGATAAAGAGATAAATGTGCAATGTTAAATGTAGTTCCCTCAATAATTTGATCCAAGATGGCAAAAACTACTTAGAACAAACGGAAGCTGTTTGGGAAAGCGGTGACAGTCATGCGATCGATTACAGTCTTGGTGTGCTCATAGCCCAATGCACTATTGATAGCCGCCAGCTCCTCGAAGTGATCGCGTGTACGTTTGTCCTCGATCATCTTGGACACATATTTGTACATGCGTCCATAGTGATTGTGCGCATAGGCATGCCACATGGCGAACTGGATGGCCTTGCTGTCGTTCGCATCCACAAATTTGATTATCTCTGTGTAGATGTCGTTGAGCTCGGCCAAGTGATCCTTCAGGTTATCGTCCAGCACACACAGCTTGGCCACAGCGATTCCCTTCTTGCTCAAGGCCTCGATGAGATTACTCTTCTGCTTGTCCATGTTGCTACGAGATATAAATATATTGAATATTGAATATAGCCTCTTTAAAGATTTACTTACGTCTTGATCTTGGTGGCATCTGGACGCGTGTCGTTCTTGAGTCCATAGTAGGACAACAGCGCATCCGCATCGGTTTCCTTTATGACAATATCTGCAAGTTTCACAATACGCTCCAAGGCGGAACGTTGCTTCTGGATATTATCATCCCGTTGCTTGTCAACGCTGCCATCGTCGCCTTCTGAGCTTCGCTTCTGGTGTGCGGCGACAAACGCCAATGGAAGCTGAGGCTTCAATTCCGTGGACTCGATGTTTTGAATGAACTGCAAGTGGGCCGGCAAATGCTTGGGATGTGCGGCAACCACGTCGTTGTATATCTTCTCTGCCTTCTCCAGCTCTAAATGGACAAGTACAAGAAGATAAGTAAACGGCCATTAAGTGGGATTGTTGAACTCACCGCACTTGGCAATGTGCGAGCATTGGAAGTCGCGCAAACTCTCGGCGTAGTCGTCGGCGCTGGTCTTGCCCTTCTGGGGTGAACTGGGTGCACCGCCGCCTCCGTTGGCCGGCATTTCCTTCTGCTGCGTGTCAGCATCCCCGCCAGCCGAGTTGGCCGTGTTCGTTGCCCCCTGGGGCGTGGCTTGTGTCTTCGGCTTGGCTGCGTTCGCGTTGACAGCGGCCGCTGCTGCAGGACTGGCGTTAGTGGAGCTGCCGCCATTGGCAGCGCCATTGGAAGCCGCTTTCTTCTCGGCCGGATTGAGGACGTAGGTGAACGGATGCAGCGCAATGCGACGGCCTGCCTCGTCCTTGGGGAACACAAGGTTGCCGCTCAACCAGGCGCACTGCGCCGGCAGATTCGCCTTGGTGATCCGATCCTGAGCGATGGGTGCAATGTAAAGCATCTTGTTTGTCTCCCGCACCTTGGCGGACGTGAATTTGCGGCCACTGACAATGCACTGGTTGTAGCTGTCGTAGAAGTCCAGGGCGAGCATGTTGGGCAGCTTGAAGGCGGCAATGAGGTTCGCCTCGGCAATCTTCTCCAGCAAGTCGCGCTTCTCGTGGCGCACCTGCAGCCGCACCGTGTACTCGCCCTTCTCCAGCTTCGTGTAGAAGTTGTGCGAGTGCGCATCCCCAGTGGCGATCAGGGACTTGTTCCCGTCGAACAGCATCCACATCTGGGACTCGAACTCGGACTCGTACAGCAAGTCGTTGAAGAGTGGAGCGTACAAAGCCACCTCCGCCGCCTTGGCCACGTTCAGGCTGTAGACCAGCATGCTCTGGTAGATCTGTCTGCCCTCGGGAATGACGTCGCGGGTGGCGCTCAACGGCGAGATCTTTGCCTCGCTGGGCTTGAGCACCACCGCGGCGTTCTTCAGCTGGAGCAGCGGCTGAATCTCCTCCGCCACCAGCACACCAATCTCCAGCGGGTGAATGCCACGTCCTGCGTGCATCACATCTAGTAATATATGAAGAGAATTAAAAAACAACTCAAACACAGTTCAGATTAATTCAATATTTACATGCATTGGGATTTTGTGCAGCGACTCCTCGGAACTCAAGGCTGTACTTCAAGTGACTCTGGCCGTGATTGGACCAGTATTTAGCTATGCACAGTTCCAGTATCTTGTTAGCCTTAACGGGGAATGTGGCTGTGGCCTCAAATTCCGAGTTGACACCAATTATCTTCATGGTTTCCAGTTTGCGGCAAGATTGATGTGGCAGCAACTGATTCGTGTGCAAGAAGAACTTGCCAATATCGTTGCCCCGATTAGGATCAGTGAGGCGAAGGCGCAGCACTAAAACAAGAAATTAAAGTCATTTAATTTAATTCAATTTAAGTGAATTTAGAGCATACCCATTAAGTAATGTTTACTAATCATAGTCATTAGGAATTCGATTATTTTTGTTTAAGGCCGGGTCAGACGAGCACTTTTTCACCGAACCTTTTTTAAAAAAGCTGTCCGTGTCGTGTAACCACACAAAATTTCAAAGCGTCGGTGAAAAACCGACGCTCACCGATGGAAATAGAACACGACATGGACACGAAAGTCTCTTTTTGACTAAAAGTGTCGGTGAAAAAGTGCTCGTCTGAAGCGCCCTTTAAAAGTCGAACTAAGTCGTTGTCTGACTTTTCGTTTGAAAAATTAGTTTTAATATGTATAAGAAACTTATGTATAGTTTAAAACTGCGGTGAGCACGAAATCTTAATTTGGGACCACTACAACAACATCAACAACAACCCTATTAGAGTCTACCTAACTTGGGAGCAGCCAATGCTCCCGGAGCCACTGCGTGCCCACCGCTTCTTTAAAATAAAGAAAAAACATTTTTGTAATAAACTGTTTTGGTCAAAATAATTGGATTTTCACTAAATAGTCATAAATAATCGAAAAAAACTAAAATAGTCAGAAATAAACAAAAATAATCTGACTACTTAAAAAGATTTTTGATAATTTTTGAAAAATTGTAATAATTTTAGACTATTTCTGATTTTTTGTAATCGTAATCATTAAAGAATCACAAATTATTCAACAGTGAACTATATAGTCACTACGATTATTTCCAAAAATAATGTAATTGATTATTAATTCTAATCGAAATTTAACAGGTAAGATTTAGGGACACTCACCTGCCCAAGTGGCCTTGTCTGGCACGAGAATAAAGTCCCTTTGGATGGTATTGGGCTGGAACTCAACGCTCTTGTCAGCCCTCTGGGTAGTTGGCTCAAAGACGGGCGTGTTCTGGACATTCTCCAGGACATGGGGCTGCACGACAGTGATGGGAATCTCAAACAATGGACCCTTCTGCACGCAGTCCGTGTCGTAGGCCTTAACGCTGCATTTATATAAATATTATAAAATTAGAGAGCAAATGAAGACAGTTTTAAGGCAGTAGTTACTTACACGGCACTGTGGACGCCTGGCTGCAGACTTGTGGGATCTATTCTGACCACAATGGAGCGTACTCCATAGCTGAGATCCAGGAAAGAACCGCACTGCACCCAGGACTGAGAGGGTATAAGATTCAGACGCACATTGAAATTGAACTTATCCTTCGGATCTATCAAGATCAGTTAAAAATATAATTGTTAAATTTGATAATATTAAATTTAACATCATCTGCAACTTACCCGCTTCCTTGTCATTAAAGAACACGGGTTCAATGTTGACATTGAAGTCCACGAACTTCCGTTGAACACCCTCACGCAGATGGATACCCTTGTCCTTATTAGCACCGACATGCACCGAGAATCTGCAGCAGAGGACACGTAAGTATTAGTATAAAGTATTTCCACAGATTACAATGCCATTTACCGCAGCATGTTGTCCTTGGACTGGCGATGCTCCACCAAGTGCTCGAAGGCCTTCTCCACATTCAGCAGACCATGGCCTTGTGCGTAGGGATCCACATAGCCCAGTTTGGTGGCAGTGACGCTTATGGCGCGCTTAATACTATATGGCGAATACGCAATGCTCTGCTGCTTCAGTCCAGAGATGAGCAAAGCCACCGCACCGGCGACGTGGGGTGCTGCCATGCTTGTGCCGTTCATCAACTGCGACTTGCTCATCGTAAATTGCGGCACGGAAGTAATAGCGCCTCCAGGTGCGCACACAGTCACTCCTTGTCCGCCGTCTATGCAGGGATCTCGCGATGTCCATGTATATACATTTCCAGGCAGCTTCTCGCGCATTGCATACTCCGCCTCCATCATCTGCGGTGAGACGTAGGCGCCCACGCCAATCAAACTGGGCTGACTGATGTCCGGGGGAGTGCCCACCGTGCTGAGGGCGGGACCGTGATTGCCGGCAGAGGCAACCCAGACCACCCCATATTTGTTGACAACCTCGTTCATCAGTTCACCAATACGGCTGTAATACAAAATGAAAAGAATGAATGAATCAAGATTATCTGAAGACTCAAATAGGGAACTTGTCTGAGATACAAAGTAAACAATGAAATAACTTGGGACGTGTGTTGTTGACAGATCTTTTGGGTATCTCATTCAATTTACCTCGGAGCACTTATCTTTATTGCTCTACGCTTTTTATCGGCAGACCAAGCGAGTGCATCTAACTCTCTAAAATCACAATTATCCAGAGGCTGTTTAATAGTAGCTTGTGCTTACCCAGAATTCGACCAGTTGGAATGCTCGCCATAGCTCATATTTATGACATCGATGCGGCGTCCCTCGCGGCACAGATCCATGACCTTCATGATGCCACGAATGAGCGCGGTGCCCGTTTCCATTGAGCCAAGGCGACCATCGCCAATTGTCAGGGACACGATCTTGGCATTGGGCGCAACGCCATCAATGTCCCTGGAGCTGTGATTGCCACTGGCGATCGAAGCCACATGAGTGCCATGAGGAGCTGCAATCAATGAGAGGTGTATGTCAGTCTAATCAACTCATCATTTGAAGAGATTGATGAGTCTACTCACAGCACATGCCCACCACTTCCAGAACATTGCCATCGTCGTGTACGTTGACAGAGACCGAGAGGAAATCGTCCACATTCTTCGTCTCGTGGGTCTTGGAGTACTCGCCAATGCGCAGCGCCTTCTCCAGGTCGCCCTGTTCGGTCGTGTCGATGATGGTCAGCCAACCATTGTTCGTGGGGAAGAGCACACAGTCGAAGGAAGTCTTGATGTCGTTGTACAGTTTCTCGTAGCTGTTGAGCATCTCCAGCTCAAAGTCTAGGTTCTCCTTGACAATCTTCTTGTCCCACGGCAGCTTTGGCGCTTCTCCTGGATTTTGCGACTCAAACTCGACGATTTTGCGACTGGCATTCGCCGTTGCCGTTTTGTGTGGCTTGTCCCAGCTCTTCAGCTTGGCCTGGGCAACAATATTGTCGCGAACCTTTGACGGCACCAAGTCATGGAAGCTTTTCAGGCCCACACGGACAGCCCCATCCTTATCTGTGTTGAGGGCAATCAGCTCCGGACTGAGCTTCAGTGTGCGGCCGGACAGGCCCTTGAAGTTGCCCTTCTCGTCGGGCGTTAGCTTCTTGCTCATGTCCACATCCCCACATCCGGAGCAGTCGAAGCGCTCAATAACTTTTAAGGTTTTCCCATCGCAAAGCGTCTACAAAAATTGAATTACAAACTGTTGGATAAATTTCACTGTATATCACTAACCTCAAGTCCCGTTGCCCGCGGATCTACGCCAGAATCAAATATGGCGATGGTCACATCCCGACCATCGTAGTCCGGATACTTTTGCAAGAAGTTCAGCACACCCGTCTCCGCCTTGGGTACCTTGGATGAGAAAACATTTGAGTGAGATACTATTTACACAGTTGCTTTAATAAGTATGTATATGTACCAGGGCACCCGTGGGAAACGATGACTCGACAATGCCGCTCAAGTCGCTTGCCATTATTTCTTCAAATTTATTGCCGTTGTTGTTGTTATCGCTGTCGTTTTGAATATTCTTTGCACACTTTGTTGTTGGTAGTTCGTCAAGGCGAGCTCCCAGTATTATTTCCTTGATCTCACGTGATTTGTATGTAGATTGAGTCCTTCGTTCTACTCGAGATGCACCTTTAATAGAATGATTTTGCGGTAATTCTTCTCCTTTGCATACGTCTATATTTGTGAGGGCGTAACGTTGCCACTTGTTTATTTTTCAGCTGCTTATATTGAACGTTCTGGCAACGCCTACCAAGTTGTTAATCGAAAATCCATTTATTTTTAATTTTAATTTAATTTAATTAATAAATTGTTTTCAAATTTAAAACTTTTATTAATTGTAGAAGTGAGAAAAGCCGCCATTCTGTATTTCTTTCTTTTCGACTTATCGCAATTTTAGTTGACACTCATCGATATATCGACATCAACAACAGACTACACAACAGCTGTGCAGTGATGCCAATTTGGCCTTTTTTTAGGATAGACTTGTCTGGTTTTTAACTGCTTCAGCTGGAAAAAATCTCAAACATCTTCTATCCGAAAATCTGAATAAATTGCCTGGCAAATACCTAAAGATGATAGGCACCATGGGCGAAGTTCGATGACAAAGAAAATGCTGAAAAAATCATTAAAGATGATTTAAAACAATTAAATTTAAAAAAATAGGAAACAAAAGTTTGGCCTGATATTCTGTCTTCTTTTAGTTTATCAGTTTTTTTCCCTGTTTTCTTTGGCCGCTTTGTCTTTTCTCGGAAAATATTTGGCATCACTGCAGCTGTGTCTGTCCTTCTGTCATCTAGCCGTGTTTTTTTTTTTTGAGCAAAATAATAATTTTCGAAGTCCCACCAAGCTAAGTGTTTCTGCAGCAGCTTTGAATTTGCATTGTGTAACTTAGTAATGTTTCTTTGTAGCTTGATAAGTACATCCATATATCTCTAAATTTAGTTCACTTTTTGCATGCACTACGACACCACGTCCAGGCCAACAATTCGCTTATGATTCGAGCGAGTCATTCATGTCTTAAATATTTTTCAGTAAACTTATACAACCAAAAATAATAAGACTTATTATTAACTACTTAATTGGCGCCCAACGACGTTAACGGATCTCGCGCGTAACCGGAGCAAAATCTTTGCTGTGTTCATAGTTATCGACACAACGTGAAACTGTTTTTTTGTAGTGATATAACCAGTACGCACAATCAAACCTGCCTGTCTCAGTGTGCGTGTTATAGATTTCTACACCCGCAACCCCTTCAAAATTAAAAATAAAGTAATTTCTTTCATTTTAATATCTTTATTTACCGCTCCCTTTGTAAAGGAAACAACGCAACACATGCATATATACACACATACAGACATAGTTGCATACATACATAGTTGTGTTTTGTGTGTACACAGATTGCCTGATAATGTCCGTTAAGCCCGTGGATGTGCAATTTTGAGTCCTCTGCGAGGCATTCGACATTCATTGAGATAATACATTTGATCCAAAATGGCAAAAACTACTTAGAACAAACGGAAGCTGTTTGGGAAAGCGGTGACAGTCATGCGATCGATTACAGTCTTGGTGTGCTCATATCCCAATGCACTATTGATAGCCGCCAGCTCCTCGAAGTGATCGCGTGTGCGTTTATCCTCGATCATCTTGGACACATATTTGTACATGCGTCCATAGTGATTATGGGCATAGGCATGCCACATGGCGAACTGGATGGCCTTGCTGTCGTTGGCATCCACGAATTTGATGATCTCCGTGTAGATGTCGTTCAGCTCGGCCAAGTGATCCTTCAGGTTATCGTCCAGCACACACAGCTTGGCCACAGCGATTCCCTTCTTGCTGAAGGCCTCGATGAGATTGTTCTTCTGCTTGTCCATGTTGCTACGAGTGTTTTGTATACATTTAATATTGAATACAGTCTCTTTAACGATTTACTTACGTCTTGATCTTGGTGGCATCTGGACGTGTGTCGTTCTTCAGTCCATAGTAGGACAACAGGGCATCCGCATCGGTTTCCTTTATTACAATATCTGCCAGCTTCACAATACGCTCCAGGGCGGAATGTTGCTTCTGGCCATTATCATCCCGTTGCTTGTCAACGCTTCCATCGTCGCCTTCTGAGCTTCGCTTCTGGTGTGCGGCGACAAAGGCCAATGGAAGCTGAGGCTTCAGTTCCGTGGACTCGATGTTCTGAATGAACTGCAAATGGGCCGGCAAATGCTTGGGATGTGCGGCAACCACGTCGTTGTATATCTTCTCTGCCTTCTCCAGCTCTAAGTGGACAAATACAAGATAAGTAAATGGTCTTTAAGTGGGATTAAGTGGGATACTCACCGCACTTGGCAATGTGCGAGCATTGGAAGTCGCGCAAGCTCTCGGCGTAGTCATCTGCGCTGGTCTTGCCCTTCTGGGGTGGACTGGGTGCCCCGCCGCCTCCGTTGGCCGGCACTTCCTTCTGCTGCGTGTCCGCATCCCCGCCAGCCGAGTTGGCCGTGTTCGTCGCCCCCTGGGGCGTGGCCTGTGTCTTCGGCTTGGCTGCGTTCGCAATGACAGCGGCCGCTGCTGCAGGACTGGCGTTAGAGGAGCTGCCTCCGTTGGCAGCGCCATTGGAAGCGGCTTTCTTCTCGGCCGGATTGAGGACGTAGGTGAAGAGGTGCAGAGCAATGCTACGGCCAGCCTCGTCCTTGGGGAACACCAGGTTGCCGCTCAGCCAGGCGCACTGCGCCGGCAGATTCGCCTTGGTAATCCGATCCTGAGCAATTGGCGCAATGTAAAGCATCTTGTTTGTCTCCCGCACCTTGGCGGACGTGAACTTGCGGCCACTGACGATGCACTGGTTATAGCTGTCGTAGAAGTCCAGTGCGAGCATGTTGGGCAGCTTGAAGGCGGCAACGAGGTTCGCCTCGGCAATCTTCTCCAGCAAGTCGCGCTTCTCGTGGCGCACCTGCAGCCGCACCGTGTACTCGCCCTTCTCCAGCTTCGTGTAGAAGTTGTGCGAGTGCGCATCCCCAGTGGCGATCAGGGACTTGTTCGCGTCGAACAGCATCCACATCTGGGACTCGAACTCGGACTCGTACAGCAAGTCGTTGAACAGGGGAGCGTACAGAGCCACCTCCGCCGCCTTGGCCACGTTCAGGCTGTAGGCCAGCATGCTCTGGTAGATCTGTCTGCCCTCGGGAATGACGTCGCGGGTGGCGCTCAGTGGCGAGATCTTTGCCTCGCTGGGCTTGAGCACCACGGCGGCGTTCTTCAGCTGGAGCAGCGGCTGAATCTCCTCCGCCACCAGCACACCAATCTCCAGCGGGTGAATGCCACGTCCTGCGTGCATCACATCTGGAAATATATTAAGAAAGTAAATAAACAATTCAAACTATTTAGACTGTTTCAATATTTACATGCATTCGGATTTTGTGCAGCGACTCCTCGGAATTCGAGGCTGTACTTCAAGTGACTCTGGCCGAGATCGGACCAGAATTTAGCTATACACAGTTCCAGTATATTGTTTGCCTGCAAGAAGAAGCGTTATTCGCATGAGTAGTGCGAATATCGAATATCTGTATAAGAATTTTATTAAAACATTTTCTTAATTTGTTAATTTTAGTGTTTGCTGAGTTCTATAATCCTAGTTGAATAATTAATCGGAGGTGCCACAGAAATCGTTTTTGCATTTTACTTAAATTCGCATGAAATTCAAGTGAAATTCAAGCGAAGAGACTTCTGTGTACCCCAGAGTATATTTTTGAACAGTACCAAACTTTAAGGCAGGGGTGGGCGGCCTGTACTCTCGGAGTTAAGCAGCTACTCTCATACTTATTCGGCGCCGTGATATTGCACACAAGCAGCTCGAGTCGAGGCGTCATAAATCAATTAGACACGGTCAGCTCGCGAACAAGCTAGCAACAACAACGCACACAGGCAGCTTGAGTCGAGGCATTAGCAACAACAACGCACACAGGCTGTTCGAGTCGAGTCGAGGCATTTTTGACACTTGAAATTTATGACCGCCAATAAAACAACAACAGCATTGCAAATGTGCAGTGTGTGCAGTCAGCTACGTGCCGCGCCGAAGACCTTGTTTTATACTCGCATATCTATTTGGATGATCGACAAAGTAGGTAGACGCGAAAAAGGTTGTCGTTGCTAGTTGTTACTGTAGTGCTCCCGAGGTCAAGTTTTGCGCCCACCCCTGCTTTAAGGCGTTACTTCTTTTAAATTTCAGTAAAATGTAATATTCCTGAAATGATATTTATAAATTATAATTCAAAATCGTATATAACTTAAAACGGTTGAAATTAACTAAGTGTAGAATATAATTAAGTACTTAATGTAAATAAATAAATGCATTATTTGCATTTCGATGTACCAGCTGTAGACTTGAAACTAGCTTCGAGTATCGAAAGAACGAGTTGACAAGAATCAAATGCAAACTCAAAGACGGTGCCGGTCATAAACAATCGCATAAACAAATACTGACCCATAATACAAAATCATATCTCGTTGAATCAAACTTCAAACACGAGTATGTCACAGCAAGATCGACAGCGCGTACGTTTTATCAATTGCAATAGGAGCGGACAAGTATCGGGGAAGTGGGTTGATCGACTGCAATGTACGTCGGCACACAACGACGGTCGGCACCGAGGCGATTTCTTGAACCCTTTGGTTTATGAGACCGTTTTCAAACACTCGCGTCTGCGGCGAGCCTCGACTTTTTCACTAGATAGTACAAAAGTCAGCTAGGCATTTCGAAAGGTCAAACTCGTTGATGGTATGTTAACTAAGCAAATCAACTTTAATTTCTACATATGCAATGTATAGGTATAGCGATGTCAATAATTGTGTTTCCGTGTCACTGACACTTGTCTTCATTTTTTGTTACGCGACATTTGAAGTCGATCTGGTACACATGTCCGCCGCTCGCATTGAGCCGCTCCGATCGCCACACGTTAAAAACGATGTCTGAGCCGCGGCATCGGGATGAATCGAGCGTCAGTACTGTCCTAGACTGCGTCTTTGTCAGAGCAGTTTTAACTCAACGAGAAATATGAGCGACGCTGTCGTTCCTATTGCAATTAATGAAATCACAAGTCATATGACGTCAACACAATCACAACGAGTTGACACTTTATCAACGTATTCAAGTACTAAGCGTGCACTTCCTACAGCGTTGCAGTTCTCTGCATCATGTACCACATCATCTTACCTATAACGGGAATGTTTTTGTCAGAGACCTCAAAGTATCGCCTCCATCGAAACAGATTGACAAGCAAAGACACATATCACAACGGGTTCGCCTCAAATTCCGAGTTGAGCGTCATCTTCACGTTGCCGTTCTTGGCAAGATTGATGTGGAAGCAGCTGATTCGTGTGCAAGAAGAATTTGCCAATATCGTTGCCCCGATTAGGATCTGTGAGGCGAAGGCGCAGCACTTAAAAAAGTTTAATCAGTTGGTTTAATTTAATTGAAGTGAATTCAGAGACACTCACCTGCCCACGTGGCCTTATCGGGCACGAGAATAAAGTCCCTTTGGATGGTATTGGGCTGGAACTCAACGCTCTTGTCAGCTCTCTGGGTAGTTGGCTCAAAGACGGGCGTGCTCTGAACATTCTCCAGAACATGGGGCTGCACGACAGTGATGGGAATCTCAAACAATGGACCCTTCTGCACGCAGTCCGTGTCGTAAGCCTTAACGCTGCATTTATATAAATAATATAAAATTAGAGAGAAATGAAGACAGATTTAAGGCAGGAGTTACTTACACGGCACTGTGGACGCCTGGCTGCAGACTTGTGGGATCTATCCTGACCACAATGGAGCGTACTCCATAGCTGAGATCCAGGAATGAGCCGCACTGCACCCAGGACTGAGAGGGTATAAGATTCAGACGCACATTGAAATTGAACTTATCCTTGGGATCTATCAAGATCAGTTAAATAAAAAATTGTTAAATTTGATAATATTCAATTTAACATCATCTGCAACTTACCCGCTTCCTTGTCATTAAAGAACACGGGTTCAATGTTTACATTGAAGTCCACGAACTTCCGTTGAACACCCTCACGCAGATGGATACCCTTGTCCTTATTAGCACCGACATGCACCGAGAATCTGCAGCAGAGGACACGTAAGTATTAGTATAAAGTATTTCCACAGATTACAATGCCATTTACCGCAGCATGTTGTCCTTGGACTGGCGATGCTCCACCAAGTGCTCGAAGGCCTTCTCCACATTCAGCAGACCATGGCCTTGTGCGTAGGGATCCACATAGCCCAGTTTGGTGGCAGTCACGCTAATGGCGCGCTTAATACTATATGGCGAATACGCAATGCTCTGCTGCTTCAGTCCAGAGATGAGCAAAGCCACCGCACCAGCGACGTGGGGTGCTGCCATGCTTGTGCCGTTCATCAGCTGCGATTTGCTCATCGTGCACTGCGCCACCGATGTAATGGCGCCTCCAGGTGCGCACACAGTCACACCTTGCCCACCGTCTATGCAGGGATCTCGCGACGTGAATGTGTAAACATTCCCAGGAAGCTTCTCGCGCATTGCATACTCCGCCTCCATCATCTGTGGGGAGACGTAGGCGCCCACGCCAATCAAACTGGGCTGGCTGATGTCCGGAGGAGTGCCCACTGTGCTGAGGGCGGGACCATCATTGCCGGCAGAGGCAACCCAAACTACGCCGTATTTGTTGATAACCTCGTTCATCAGTTCACCAATACGGCTGTAATATAAAACCGTTGAATGGTCATCAAGATTATCCGTAGACTCAAATAGAGAACTTGTCTGAGATACAAGTAAACAATGCTGGCTTGTCATGTTATGTTAAATAGGCCTAAAAGCACTGTGACCAGTATTTGATCTATTGTGCTGGCCTGTAAGATAGGGAAAAGCCCAGTAAAAGTGAAGACTTTTTAAGAATTTAAGCAATTTTCTGGGCTTATATGTGGGTGGTGTTGTCACACACCATAGTATCTGGAGCTTACACGTGCAAAGAACGTGTTTCGATGTTTCCTGCTCCAGTTCACAGAACCTGCAGGTTTCAGTTTCCGAGAGGTTCAATTTCTTGAGGTGGTATCTCAGGCTACGATAACCTGTAAGGAAACGGAGATCACTCTTTCTGAGGTCTACCATTTTTTTCGATTGGCTTTTAGCCGGGAAATCGTTTTGCCTGTCGAATGGCTTTTAAGGCCGCTTGGCTTTCCGATAAAATGAAGATAGTTGCAACTTGCATTCGCCGTCGGATGCAATCTAAGGCGCATGCTTCAATCGCGTGTATCTCCGCTTGGAATATGGAGGGGGTTTCCCCTTGGCTATTGACATGCGGAACCGTGGTCCATACACGCCAGCCCCTGTGTCGCCATTTTCCAGTTTTGAGCTATCTGTATGCCAGACTTTGGATCCAGGTGGTATGCAGCGATTTGGGTTATTTCAGGAGCTTCTGTCCTTGATAGAAACAGTAAAGTTCCTTCTGAATATCATAGTTGGGAGTTGTACTTCTGATAGGTGTACAATAGGGCTTGTCAAGAAGGTTTCAAGGACCTTTAGATGCCCTGTCAGATCGCCACTTCTTAGGTTGGCAACACCCTGGAGTCTTAGGTCTCCTAGACAGGTTTCCTTTTCAATAAGAATTGGAAAGGGTGAAATTCCTGTAATGATGCCAAGGACATCAGTTGGGCAAGTGCTCATTGCACCAGTCATGCCCACACAAGGCGCTGAAGCCCATTGAAGTCAGTTTTCGCCTTTCGTTGATTTACCTTAGTCCACCAAGCAAGGGATGCATAGGTAAGGATAGGTTTCACAATGGTGGTAAATGACCAGAAGATTATTTTGGGAGTTAGACACCATGTATAACCACAAAGTCTGTTAAAGGCAATGAATGCTTTTGTAGCCTTTTTAATGGTCTTTGTAAGGTGTGAGTTACATGTGAGTTTTTCATCTAGGGTTGCAGAAGTTCGTCAATCACCAAAGTCCACAGTAGAGGTGAGAGTACTATCCCTTGAGGACAACCTCTAGTGGCTATAATTGATGTTTTTTGCTCCCCCAGATTTGACATTTGATTTGAGCATGACTAAAATCCAGCTTGTGATCAGCGGTGTAAGGCTTTGGATATGTCAATAAACGCACCGAGGACTATTTGTTGAGATGCCAGTGCCTTTTCAATCGTGGTTGCCAGGCAGTGGTTGGCAGTCTCAGTTGATTTACCAGCTTAATACACAAATTGGTATCTGTGTAAGGGATGTTGCTTGAGATTCTCATTCCGAATATGCTGGTCTATAATTTTTCCATCGCTTTTAGAAAGAAGGAGCTGAGGCTAATGGGTCTGTATGACTTAGGAAATTGGGCTGATTTCTTCCCTGCCTTTGGTATAAAGACAATCTTTACCTCAGTTGATTTACTTGGAATATATCCCAGTAGGAGACTTGCTCGACAAATTCCGGCCAGGTTGGGAGCAATTAAATGCATACCCTTTTGCAAAAAGCAAGGGTAAATCCCATCTGGCCCTAGTGATTTGTACGGACTAAAGGTGGATATAGCCCATCGCACTTTGTTAGGATGAAATAGCTTATACGGGAGGCATCTGTCCTTGCCGACTGATATGGTGGGTGCCATAGGAGCCGTAGGAACATAGCCAGTACCTATACACCCTGGGAAGTGAGTATCTAGCAGAAGCTTGCTAGTTTCACGTGGGGGCACGAAGGCTTCCATCAGGCTTTTTCAATGTGCAGATGCCATTTGAGTGGTGTTTTGAGAGAGCTTTTTGTAGTCGGTCCGCTTCAGTCCGCTTATGCTTACCCAGAATTCGACCAGTTGGAGAACTCTCCAAAGCTCATGTTTATGACATCGATGCAGCGTCCCTCGCGGCACAGTTCCATGACCTTCATGATGCCACGAATAAGCGCGGTGCCTGTTTCCGTTGCGTCCAAGCGACCATCTCCAATTGTTAGGGACACAATCTGGGCATTGGGCGCAACGCCATCAATGTCCCTGGAGCTGTGATTTCCACTGGCAATCGAAGCCACATGAGTGCCATGAGGAGCTGTATTCATTGTATTGTATTGTATTCAATTGATAAGAGTGATGAGATGTCTACGTACTGCATATGCCCACCACTTCCAGAACATTGCCATCGTCGTGTACGTTGACAGAGACCGAGAGGAAATCGTCCACATTCTTCGTCTCATGGGTCTTGGAGTACTCGCCAATGCGCAGCGCCTTCTCCAGGTCGCCCTGCTCAGTCGTGTCGATGATGGTCAGCCAGCCATTGTCCGTGGGGAAGAGCACACAGTCGAAGGAGGTCTTGATGTCGTTGTACAGTTTCTCGTAGCTGTTGAGCATCTCCAGCTCAAAGTCCAGGTTCTCCTTGACAATCTTCTTGTCCCACGGCAGCTTGGGCGCTTCTCCCGGATTTTGCGACTCGAACTCGACGATTTTGCGACTGGCATTCGCCGTTGCGGTTTTGTGTGGCTTGTCCCAGCTCTTCAGCTTGGCCTGGGCAACAATATTGTCCCGCACCTTTGCCGGCACTAAGTCATTGAAGCTTTTCAGGCCCACACGAACAGCCCCATCCTTGTCTGTGTTGAGGGCAATCAACTCCGGACTGAGCTTCAGGGTGCGGCCGGATAGGCCCTTGAAGTTGCCCTTCTCGTCGGGCGTTAGCTTCTTGCTCATGTCCACATCCCCACATCCGGAGCAGTCGAAGCGCTCAATAACTTTTAAGGTTTTGCCATCGCAAAGCGTCTAAAAAAATGTAAGTATAAAGCGATGGATAAATTTCACTGCAGTAAAATCGTATATCACTGACCTCAAGTCCCGTTGCCCGCGGATCAACACCGGAATCAAAGATGGCAATGGTCACATCCCGACCGTCGTAGTCCGGATACTTTTGCAAGAAGTTCAGCACACCCGTCTCCGCCTTGGGTACCTTGAATGAGAAATTAGTTGAGTGAGAGACTTTTTACACAGTTGCTTTAATAAGTATGTATATGTACCAGGGCGCCCGTGGGAAAAGATGACTCGACAATGCCGCATTCCTTGATCTCACGTGATCTGTATCCAGATAGGGTCCTTCGTTTTTCTCGAGATGCACCTTTAATATAATGTTTACATGATAATAATTATCTATTGCATTATTGTGTGGTTTATTTTGCAGCTGCTTATATGAACGCTGTGGCAACGCCTACCAAGTTAATCGAAGACTAATTTATTTTAATTTAAAATTATTTAAATTAATAAATTGCTTTCAAAATAAAAACTTTTAGTGATGTAGAAATGAGAAAAGCCGCCGTTCTGCATTCCTCTCATTTCGACAGATTGCCATTTTAGTTAACACTAATCGATATATATCGATATCGACATCAACAACAGACTACACAAACAGCTGTGTCTGTCCTTCCTGTCATCTGGCCGTGTTATTTTTTGTCAAAATAATAATTTTTGTCTCGCAGATAAAATGTGGTTCGAAGTCCTACCTAGCGCTATAATCATCACCGTGGCTATGTCCGTGCCCATATACGCAATGTACGGTCTGCAGAAGCTGACATTGGGCAACGTAAGTGTTTGATTAAAAAATATACAATTCTTATATAATGCTCGTTGAGTGGCGACCAACCGAAATTTATTAAACATGATTTAAACGCGCTTGCAATAAACTGACAAAAACTTCAAACGCTTCCAAAACTAAACTACGTAGCACACTTACTTACTGCTAATTTACGGGTATCAAATATGCTCCAATTCTCCACAGGCCTATCGTCGGAATATGGACGAACGTTTCTCCCGTGTCATGTATCAACGCGATTACCGACTGACCGATAATCCATACGTAATGAACGTGAGTGGAAATTATTATTGTTTAACTATTATCACTAAGCAAATAACCTATAGAGAACCCATCCCATGCAAATAAATGTCACAGCCAAAATGCTGTGGAGCGTCCACTGGGACGATCCACTGTTACCGATCTGGCAATATTAGTGCTATTATCCACCATTTGTTATCCATTATTATCCATCTGTTCCATTTCATTTGTTTCACTTGTCCTAACTTCCTTCATTGGTGTCTGCTGCTATTAACCCATTATTTCACTTTGAACTTGTTTTAAAACTCTTCTTCATTTAATTTTCAAGCTCATTTGCATGTTCATCAATTTTGCTTCTATTATCAGAAATTGAGAAAAGCGTCTTCGTCTTTTACAGGGTCTACATGCTATTCCAGATGAAGGCAAAAAAGTTGAACTTTAATTTAGCTTAAGTGCAAAATGTGAATAAATCTACAGTACGGAAATTCAGAAATATGATTTATTTGTTAGGGGTTTGTTTACAGATTTCTTGCACAAACGATTTCCATGATTTTCTGAAGCGTATTTCTTTACAGGGTCTTGAGACGGTCGAAGATGAAGATCCAAATGAAAATAACAGTAATGTAAATTTTGAAAATCAAAAATAATTTTAATGATAAATTGTATTGTGGATGCTTTGCTGTAAACAACCTTACACATCGAATAAAAACTCGACGCTTCCCAAACGCTTTTTGCCGCGCAACAAACAACCCTGTTCTTTTTGTTAGTGTGCGGTAAAGTCAAGTTAAAACCACCCCTATGGGGACGCTTCCCTCCCCTCCCCAATTTGGGTTGTCAACTTTGTGGTATTCTGAAAAAGGCGTCGACAGAGCCGAGTAGAGAATTCAATGTGTCTACAAATATATTGCGCTAAAACAAAATTAAAATAATTAAAATTCTGCAGTGATTTTAATAGAATTGTTTGAGAAATGAGTGAAATTCTGTTGAAAGTAGTCTAAAATTGCAGAACGCGAGATTCCGTTGAATAGAAATAAAAGAAAAAGAAAAACTATATACAGACACACACAGGGGGGGAAAGAGACGGAAACAGGAAACAGTTATGGCAGCCGGATGGGGCTGTGTTGGGGGTGGGGGTAGCCCAAACTTTCAGTGCATAGTTGTTGTTGCCCTGGGGCTTTGCGTGTTGTTGTTTACGTGCGAGGCGCAGGGCAACTCCGCGAATGCCATTGACATGGAGGAGCCGGCACGACGTCACCACCAACGACACCACCAACCGGAGTTCGAGCGAGGGGAACGGGAGCGGGAGGAGAAGGGTTACTGTGCGCCGTATAATGGTAAGATATGCAAGCAGTTCATCAGTGGCCCCGTCTGGTACAGCCTGGAGGATCCCAGTGGCGGCTGGCGCAACGAGCAGGTGACCACGGCTCTCTGGGATGAGCTAATTGTGGACCTGACGGGTCTGTGTCGCGAGGCAGCCGAGGTGGGTTGACTTGACCACATCTCTTCCTCTCTCTCCCTCTAAACTCAATTCCTTTCACTTACAGAAAATGCTTTGTGCCTATGCCTTTCCACGCTGTCATGTGGAGAACGGACGCTCCATCAAGGCGCCGCTCTGCTTCGAGGATTGCCAGGCGACGCATCTGCAGTTCTGCTACAACGACTGGGTGCTCATCGAGGAGAAGCGGGAGCGCAACATGTTCCTCAAGAATCGCGGCCACTTCCGGCTGCCCAACTGCTCGGCCTTGCCGCACTACGATGCCAGCATGCGGCGTCCCAGCTGCTCCTACATTGGCCTCACTGAGATCAAGGAGTCGGAAGTCAGCTGTGAGTAACTGCACCCGAAGACTGTCCACCTAATCCTAATCCCTGCTTAATTCTTCTCTGGCCAGATGACTGTCGCAATGGCAATGGGCGCTTCTATCTGGGCACCATGAATGTCAGCAAGTCGGGCATACCCTGTCAGCGCTGGGACACACAGCATCCGCACATGCACATCCAGCCGCCGCTGGTCTTCCAGCAGCTGCTCGAGGGCGAGAACTACTGTCGCAACGCGGGCGGAGAGGAGCCACAGCCCTGGTGTTATACTTTGGACGAATCCGTGCGCTGGCAGCACTGCGATATACCCATTTGTCGTGAGTTTAAAGGGTATTTTAACTGTTGATGTGGTTGATTAACTTGAATCCTTCCCCTGTCAGCTGACTATGTGGATCCCAATGCCAAGGATCTCAACACGCCCATCAAAATGGAGGAGTTCTTCACGCCCTCGATGATCTTTCTGCTCGCCGGGATTGGTTTCCTGGGCATAGTCGCGCTGCATTTGATTATACTGCTGGCCTACAAGCTGACCAAGCACAAGGATTACTCGCAGCCAGCGGGGGATTGCAATGCATCAGTGCGTGGGGATTGCAATCTGTCCGCCAGCCGCGAGACGCTCGGCTCGACGGGATTTGCGCCGTCGAATGCCAAGTGCGGAACTATACGCAGCACGGCGACGATTCACAGCAACTGCATCGTGCTGACCACAACAGCAGCTGTGCAGGAGGCGAAGACCAAGCTGAACGCGCGCCTGGAGAAGCTGGAGTATCCGCGCGGCGAGATCGTCTATGTGCGATCGCTGGGACAGGGCGCGTTTGGGCGTGTGTTTCAGGCCAGGGCGCCGGGCTTGGTGTCGGGCAAGGAGGATCTGCTGGTGGCCGTCAAGATGCTCAAGGACGATGCCAGCGACCAGATGCAAACGGACTTTGAGCGGGAGGCCTGCCTGCTGGCCGAATTCGAGCATCCCAACATTGTGCAGCTGCTGGGCGTCTGTGCTTTGGGTCGACCCATGTGTCTGCTGTTCGAGTACATGTCGCCGGGCGATCTCAGCGAGTTCCTGCGCGCCTGCTCGCCGTATGCGACACACCAGGCACAGCCGCGGAATCGCCAGCATCTGGATGAGCTGCAGCTGCTGCGCATGGCCGCCAATGTTGCCGCGGGCATGTTGTATCTGTCGGAGCGCAAGTTTGTCCATCGCGATCTGGCCACACGCAATTGTCTCATCAACGAGCAGATGCAGGTGAAGATCGCCGACTTCGGGCTGTCCCACAAGATCTATCTGCAGGACTACTACAAGGGGGATGAGAACGATGTCATTCCCATACGCTGGATGCCCATTGAGAGCATTCTGTACAACAAGTTCTCGCTGGAGTCGGATGTCTGGGCATTCGGCATCTGCCTCTGGGAGATCTTCTCCTTCGCCCTGCAGCCCTACTACGGCCTCACCCACGAGGAGGTCATCAAGTACATCAAGGAGGGCAACGTGCTCGGCTGTCCGGACAACACGCCGCTCTCCGTCTACGCTTTAATGCGTCGCTGCTGGAACCGCAAGCCGAGCGAGCGTCCCGGCTTTGCGGAGATCAATCATTGCATACAGCACAGCATCGCGGAGTGCGAGTGCAAGGCGATGCTCTAGGAATCACATCTGGATGTCGCCGGGAAAACAGAAATTCAAATCGAAATAATTCCGTCACGTTTCAGACATTTCAAATGAATCCGTATCCGAAATCTCAATGCTCTCCAGTTGTCTTCCGGAGCAAACGAAACCATGGACTCGCTACCAGAAGCATTTACTATATACATCATATATATATATATATATAAAGAAGCAGGTCCCAATAGTTCTAATCCATTATAGACTTCTGTTTATTTGTTTCCCTTTGATTATTGTATCTTTTGGTTATCATTTCATTGATAAGGAGTGAGAAGTTACGAGTAGATATTATTACATGGTTTGCTAGAAACCCATACATTATATCTAGATTTATAACCGATCAATATGATTACTCTGATATTATATTACTTTCCACAACGAAACGCAACAAGTCAGCCAGTTTATTGGTATTCGTACTCTCTCATATCTAGTCCGTAGCGAACATAAGTTTAGAAATCAAATAATAATAACAATCTTATATACAGCAAAAACATATGTACATCTACATTATATTGAATGTAATTTGGATTAGATTCCAAACGGTTTTTAATAGATTTAAGCTGAACTCCGGCTAAATAAACGGTGAGCCGGACTCCAAATATCACTAACGAACACTCGGAAACGAATCACAGACACCGATGACCATCAAAACAATAAGGAATATGGATATATCTGATATATATATATGAAATATTTAGAGCACTGTCTACAGCCTCAATTTCTTAGGACATTTACATACATCATAATCTTGTATCAAACACAAACACAATGTTGATGTAATTTGTATAATATACTTTACATAATCAAAACTGAAACCATTATTTCTTTAGACTTAGTAACCATCGTAATAGTCGTAGTCATAGGGATAGGGGCGTCTATATGGATAGGGCACTGGGACGGGCAGCGGCAACACTCCAAGTCCGATGCCACCGTATCCATATGATCTGTAGCCGCCATAGCCAAAGCCGCCGCCTCGTGGTGGTCCAAAACCACCTCTGTGTGGGCCTCCAAAGCCACCAGGTCGTCCTCCGCCAAAACCAGGTCGTCCTCCGCCAAAGCCGCCCGGTCGTCCACCTCCTCGTCCACCTCCAAAGCCGTGACCACCGCCATGGCCTCCTCCGCCATGACCACCGCCGCCACCATGCCCTCCACCTCCTCCACCGCCACGCGCCGTTGACAGCTCCAGGCAGCTGAGCAGCAAGGCAAACAGCAACAATATCCACAGATGCCGCATTTTCAAAAGTGTTGCTCCTCGAACAGACTTCCCATTGAGACTAATCGAGAGATTGGCAAGTTCCATGTACCTTAGAATATGACAAATTAATTAGAGTATCCATAATAATTGCTAATGACGCCGCCAGTAAATTCCCCCCACATCATACTCGTATTATTTTTCGCATATATTTATTGGTATTTATTTGCGATATCACAGGAACCTAAAGCCTAAACAATACACTCAATATTATACCTAAAAATGATGATGAGACAAATATAAATAGACACTTCAATGCTCAGTGCTGTGCAGCTTTGGGGCAGTTGCTGTTTTTGCTGAGCACCAATCTCTCCGGGTCCAAGGAAAGTCGCTTGAGCACATCGTAGATCTTCTCACGAATCTCCAGCACAAAGTCTGTTTCGCGACCCAAAATCCAGATTTGATCGGCATAGCCAAGGGAACCGATGCTGCCGCAAGACCACAATATGGCAAAGTTATCGTAGTCCGTGTAGAGCACCTGATATTTGCCGGAGCCGGGCAGCAGGCGGGAAATCACCTCCGGAAAACGCGTGTTGAACTGGGAATATAATCAAATATAGTTAGAGTTAGTAATCAAGTTAAAGGGATTAGCACGTTAAGCTTACCTTAAAGTCCATAATGGAGGATTTGCTGTTCTCTGGCGTGGCATAGCCCAGATTCACATTAGGATTGCCAGTGCTGAAGGAAGTATAGAAAAAAGGAAGTTAAGTACACTAAAGAAAATAATTGGAATTTCATCATAAATTTGATATTTTTTGTTAATAAATAGGGAAAAGTTTAAAGGAAATCAAGATATTTTCTGTTATAATAAAATTTTAAGATTTCGTCACATTTTTTAAGTTACCGATCTTCAAATGAAAGTTTTTGTTACAAAAATTTAGGTAAAAACAAGCGGGAAAGGCTATAGTCGAGCTCCCGACTTTAGGATACCCGTTACTTATTTAAATAAATGTAAAATATTTTTTATTGCATGCTTTTAGGCACTTACATTGACTGAAACTGGTTACGATTAACGGTAATTAGTAAGAAAAAAAATACTAATATCTTGAAAACTGTGCATGTTGTGGGTTTTCGCGATTTACGGAGGCAGAAAGGGGCGTGGCAACATTTTGAAACAAACTTGACCTGCGTGGGGTTTATAAAAGTCTGTGTGCCAAGTTGGTTGCTCTAACTCTTAAAGTCTCTGAGATCTAGGCCCTCACACAGACGGACGGACAGACGGACATAGCTTTATCGACTCGGCTGTTTATGCTGATCAAGAATATATAAATTTTATAGAGTCGGAGATGCTTCCTTCTCCCTGTGACATGCATTGCAACGAGTGCAATCTACCCTTACTTATTTTTCAAGTAAAGGGTATAAAAAATCAACACTTTTTTTAACAGTGTAGATCGATAGTAAATGTGTTTTTATTCTCTATGTTTTCACCTACATGCGATTCACGGTTTTGATTGCCACCTCGAGCTTGAAATTGTTGAACTTGGACTGATCCGCTTTATTGTAGGGCTGGAACTCGAACGTGGTGCAGCCCGAGGCGATCTCTGGCAAATAGAAAGAACGCTCCACCTCAAACCAGTGACCGAGTACCTGAAACGAATGATCATCATTATGGTAGATAGATGCTTTAGATGCGGCTCTTAAAGACTTAAAGACTCTACGATGGTATGTCGCTACTGCTTGCGTTTCTCTCTGTGACGATGAGTAAGCACTTATCTGGGTTACTATTATACAAAGGCACAACAACAAAATAAAATAAGCAAAAGTCCGTAAAACATAAACATTTTTGGGTAAACTGGTTTCACTGATGGCAGACGACAGACGACAGTCGAGGCATCATCAACGTCATCATCATCATTTGCCCAGTGGCAGATAACATTTGCAGCCACTGTTGACTCAACGTCATAAAATACTCAGCTGCTTAGTAGTAATTATTATTATTCTTGGGGTCGGGTCTTTGCCCTCGGAGCGAACGATGTCACGCTCACAACTGTCAACAACTCAATTGGACAGAAGATTTACTCAATTAGCGATAAGAGATGCCAATGCAGCTGCCTCCAATCACGGCTAGAGTTGAACGCGTGACCACGACTGTCACTTATGGTACAATTGTAGCAACTAACAGATCTTGAATTCCTTGGTACATTACAGAATTACAGAATAAAGGTCATGGAACAAATGAAAGTTTTGCAAATATAGATGTGAAATCAATTTAGAGATCAAAATATGATTAAAAAATCATTCCACAGGAAAATCTGTTGAGTTTTGATTAAGTTGTAAGAGTTCAAAACTTTGGAAAAAACGTCAAGGTGTTTTTTTTTTTTTTTTTATATATATGACGGGAAGTAATTTTATATTTGCGTTTCATTCCGAAGAATTTAAAAGCACATGCTTGACTATATTGACGGGGGGAATCGAACCCAGTTTTTTTCAAACTGGAAGTTCTACTTATGTGATAGGTCGGCGACTCTAACCACTGAGCTACCGGACCACACACGTCAAGGGGTAAGTATAGAAAATATGTGAATTTTGGAAATAAATTTAAGTTTCGTTAGTAAACAAAATTTAGTCTCGCTTGGAAATCGGTTCAGTTTTGACAAAGTTATTAAAGCTGAACATTTTTGAAAAAACCTCAAAATATCTAAATTTTTCGAAAAAATTGAAGTTTGTTAAAAGAACATAAAATTTTTGAAAAAACGTCAAAATATCTAAATTTTTCGAAAAAATTTAAGTTTGTTTAAAGAACATAGATGCAGAATCAATGTAGAAATTTCGCACTAGAATCGGTTGAGTTTTGATAGAGTTATGAGAGTTCAAATACCCACATCTATGAGCATGTTCTAAATTTGTACTAATATTCATCACGCGACCATCTCTAACAGCTTCTATCGCGCTCTCGCTCGCTCTTGTCCGCTTATGAATTTCGTTTTCATTTAGTGCAAATGAATCTCTGAATGGTTTTGTCCAAGGCTCAGCTCAGCTCAGCTGAACTCAATGTGTTGATGTGTTGAACATGTCGTATGATTAATGCAATTGAGTGGATAAATTGATTATATCAATTATCTAATTGGTCCAGCTACGTACACTTGGCGAGCTCTTTGGTTCGTTCTCTTGTCCTTGGCATGCCAATGGTGTTGGTTGGACACGACTCGGACTCGGACCAAGCTGCTGGCTTCTTGAAATGAAGTGGTTGTTTTGTTTGCCATTGGACGACAGCTATGTATCTACATATATTCGTAGAGCTGTTTATAAAGTTGTTGTGTCTCCTTCGCTGTAAACTGGTTTGCACTTTTACATTGTCCAACGTCTTCAAATTAGTTCAAGTTCATCTTTATGCACAATCTATAAAAACTATTTTAGCCGACGCCTTGTACTAATTAATGGAAAACTTAACTTGACAGATACCCTTTGTTGTTGTTCACTTTATAGTGCCAAAAATAAATGTATATTCATAAAGATAGCTTTATGGCTTTACCTTGAAGTCCCATTAATTTGTAGTTCATTCACAGTTTACAGAGTTGGGATTGGGAACTTACTCGGCTCATGTTGAACTTTGGCATCGATGGATACTTCGGGCAACGTCCAAATCCATAAGCTGTTGTCTCGCCCACAAATGTCAACAATAAAACCGACGACAGCAGAGAAATTCGCAAGATTGCGCAAAATTTGTGTTCCGTCATAGTTTGTTGGTTCAAAAACACTTGAGAGAAAATTGACACAGTTTTACGGTTGTTGGTTGATGGTAACTCAAATGTATGTTATATTCTGTGTAGAATTTTTAATTTCAATCGAATCACTTGATTATGCACAGTGGAACTTCCGTTTTGGATGTCAGTTGGCCAATGAACGCAGACGTTGACGTTGTTAGGCTTCCATTTCCATTTCCTCAAAGGCGTTGCATTGGGAGTTGTATTTTTTGTTTAGCTTTTGTTATGTTTTTGTTTTTGGCTTGGTTACTTGTAATGTTTGATTGTCACTTCATCTACCTATTAATATTCCACGCAAGAAATGTGCGATAATCAAAACGTGCTGCTCTGTCTCGCGTTTTGCTCGGTTTTTGGATGGGTTTGGCTAAGATTGGACTTGGCCATTGGCCAGTGTTGACGGAACAGCCTTTTCCCGTCAAATCTGGATTTTGTAAGAGTTCAATGGCCGTTAAGCAACATAAGGCAGCGGGAATTCTGGATTTTTCAATAATAATCACTCAGAAATATTTTGATATATTTCAGATTATATTTTGAGAGTAACTAAAGTTGTTTTCAGGGACAACATGGGCATGGAAATGATAGATCTCACGTTTTCTTTCTGATTTTTTTTTTTTTAGCTCATTTTCGATTTTCTTCCCACTAGTTTTTAGCTATTTTTGCCTGTCAAAAGTTGGCAACACTTGGATTTTTGTTTTGGGTGTTTGACTGAAGTGAAAATGAAACGGGCTCGGCTCGGGCTCGGGCACTGGCACTTGTCGGACTCTAAAGTATATTTTTAACTAGGTTGGCTCGTGCCTGACTAGGCGTTACGTAAAGGAAAAGCCAAAACCAGACCAGACACGAACCGGCTGCCGCATACGAGTCGACTCGAGTAGATTCCCCAATTCCCCTTTGCATTGCCCCCTTTTCAAATTGCAACTTGCAGCTCGAGACTGGTTAGTGGCACTTAGTGAATGGATGAGTGAATATGAGTGCAACAGGAAAATGCACACTGCACACACACACACGAACACACATTCATTCATAAACAAAAGTAAAAGGTCTAATAAAGGAAGTCAGCTGCCAATTATGTTGCAGTTGCAGTTGCAGCACGAAATGTGCCATGAAATAAACATGTTGCAATTGATTTTCATTGCAAACTAAATGTCTCAAGTTCAAGTGAAAAGAAGAAAAACAAAACAACTGACATAAATAGAAAATCCAATTTCCTCTGAGTGAAGAATGTCGAAAACTCTTAAAGTCGCTGGCCGTTTTGTAATAAGTACTCAAATTTTTACGAGTTATTTAATATCTACTTAAATGAGTACTCAAGTTATTACGAGTATTTACTGCAGCTACTAAAAAACATACACAAAAATCGACAGTTGGCCAACCAAGCATTCAAATTGCCATCCGAGCTTCACCGAGAAATAAGTGTTAATTTTTGCAGACTGACAAATAGCAGGAAAACAAACAAAACGATTCACTCAAACGATTCATTCAATTACAAATAAATAGTTGTTGTGGGGTGTTAATGTTCAGAGGCCAAAGCAATTGCAAAGTTATGTTGTTTTATCATCTTGTACATTGTTTTACTTGTTATCTTTTTGTTTACATGTTTGTTTGTTTGCTGTGCGCGCGTCGCGTTCTCTGAGTTGTTTGTTTTATCTCACACAAGAAATTGTCTTTTACAAATTATTAACCGACTGTCGTTCCACTGCGACCATACCGCACGACCGTTGAAAATGTACTGATGTTATCGTATCGATACTTGAGAAATTTGAATTTTTAACAGTGTGTACATACTTGATAAAGATGTTTCGTCGATAACTAACTTTATGTGCATACATTGCTGCCACTTAATAAAAACAGAAACAAGGTGGCAGCCATCGGATAAACTCAATCTGGAAAAAAATATCGATAGAAAATTGGTCCCATGTCATTTCTCTAATAAAATTAATTAATTTTAAAAAAATTATTAAAAAATTTGCAAGTACAAATTGAAAAAAGCAAGAACGTATTAAGTTTTGTAAATTCATAAAGTTAATTTTAAAATTGGATTGGGAAACGTCAGCCTTTGCGTTGTGAAGAAATTAACAAATTAGTAAAATATTCTAAAAAAAAATTATAAATATTTAAAAAAATATAAGAAATCCTCCTGTGAAAGTTTCAAAGCTCTAGCTTCAATAGTTATTGTGAAAAAAATAAAATGTAAATATTTAACTCTTTTTCTGAAAAGAGTTAAATTCGGTCAATTTGAACGTTCTGCCAAGGCTGCCACCTTTTTTTTTTTGGCTGCCATTTTGTTTTTACCGTTATATTTTCCGACCCACGCACACACACACACACACAACACCCACACAACACGCGCAAATATTATTATTATTATTATTATTAAAGAAATTTGAATTTTAATCAGACCAACTGAACCAAATGAATCCTATATTTCACAAAAAGCTGAACAAGTTCATTCGTTTATTTTGATGATCCGTTCATTTGAACGTGTTCTGAACAAATAGACAACTCTAGTACTTGTGTAGTTAAGCATAGTACGCTCTAGCCGAAAATATTTTTGCAAGGCCAAAACTTCATATAAAAAAAAGGGTTGCAAACATGCTCGAAATTATTTTGTAAGGTATGTATGTACGCTGTACCTAAATATGGGCAGCTCTGAATATTTTCTGGAGTTTTACAACACTGTTTGGTCCACAGATGGCAACTTTATTTTGACCTTTCAAAACATCGATTGAATCGTTGTTTTGACTAGTCGAAATATATGAACAACAATGGCGGGAAAAAATAAGCAGCAAAATAAGAGCCGAATTGATGTCTTCGAAAATGAAGAACGAATAAGGCTAATTGAAGAGGTGAAAGAGAGGCCAATCATATGGGATTTAACCGATAAAAAGCATTTTGATGCGACTTTTATCAAAAGTGCATGGGAAAGTATTGCAGAGGCCGTTAATCCGAAAATTATGGTATTGGTCGCTGCTACTTCACTGATCCAGTCCATTTGGTCCATTTTGTCACTTTGATTATTTGAAATTGTATTTACTTGTTTGTTGTGAACAGCTGACGCAACAGTGTGACCACAGCAGCAAAGGACCAACAATCTCTCAACTTTTTAGTGATTTTTGGTATTTTGCTGTCACACTGAATTCTGTAAGGCCCGACCTCAAAACATCGAACATTTCGAGCGTCCAAAATGTTTTCAGCTAGAGCGTACTACGCTTTAATGCGGCTTTTAATTTATTTTATTAAAAAAACTGAACAAGGGATGAACAACTAACTGAACAAATTGGAAGGAACATGTTCACTTGCTCACTTCAGGGAGCAACTCTTCTTTGTTCACTCACTCATGAGCAACCCAACACTAGAAGCAAGCATTTTTTTATATTAACTTATTTGATTTTAGAATTAATAAATGACAGCTAAGTAGATTTTACTACAAAAGTATCGCAATTGAATTGGCCATGGCCGCCTGTGTGCTTTGCCTTGGATGCTGCAGAATAGGCGAGTCGTACAAGATATTCTCCGAGGCAGGTTTGCGGCTGAACATTTGCCAAACAATAAACAAACATTTCTGGCTGGAGGTAAGGGCGCAATTTACAGCAAAGTGTAATTGACTAACGTTTGTGCTCTTCCAGCTGAACAGCGCGGCTGGTGAAGATGAGGAGGTTTGCCATCAGTGCTGGGAGTGTGTGAGCAACTTTAATGAGTTCTACCAAGGCGTCTACAACACGCACCAGGAACGACGCGAGGTCAAGAATGTGCCCATCGATTTCTGCGCCGAAACGGGCGCAACTAATCCGCTTGCCCTTGGAGCTGAATTGGATGCACTGGCGGAGGATTTCTTTGCATCTGGCAACGTCAAGGTGGAAGTGAACGAACTGGAGCCACTGACCAAGCTGGAAGTCCTCGAGCAGCCAGTGATTAAAGCTGAAACGAAAGCTACAAAACGCGCTAGTGCCGATAATCCAGCAAGTGCAAAGCGACGCATTAAGAAGGAGAAGCCGACAGTACTTAGTGACTCCGATGGGGATGTGCCACTCGCAGAGTTCCTCGACCTGAAGAAGGCTGGGAAACCAACGGCATCCGGGGATGATCAAACGTCTGCTAAGGGCAGGCAATTGCGTAGGAGCTCGCGACGTGGCTGCAGGGTGAAAACATCGCCCGAATCATCGCCAGCAAAATTGAAAAAGGAGTGCGTGTCTGACGAAGAGCTGGACAATGACAATGACAATGACATGGACTTCGCAGCTCCCGAGGCCGTGCTGGGCACCGATGACAGTGAGAGTTCCAGTGAGAGCAGCGACAGTGAGTCTGGGGACAGTTTGCCCGACGTCGAGCCAGAAGAGCGCTACGCGGAGATTCCCAAACGCATTGTGGTCAAGCCCAAGAAATACCGCAAACGTCAGAAGCCATTGGTTCCGCCCGTGCGCATGAGTCGTGAGGAGATTGAAAAGCGCAAGGCTCAACAGAACGAGTACGATGAGATTATATTCGACTTCTTCAAAAAACTGCCATGTCACATCTGCAACCTGCTGGTGCAGAACTTCAGCGACATGCGACGCCATCTGCGCATGACCCACAGCATTGAAAGCGGATTCATAGCCTGCTGTGGTCGCAAGTTTCACATACGCAAAGGTCTTGCCGAGCATGTGCTTGTCCACAAGAATCCCGAGCATTTCATGTGCACCCAGTGCGGTCGTGTGTTCCAGGACTCGAAAACTCTGGAGACGCACGAGCAGACGCACGCGAATCCCCAGTCACAGGACAAGACGATGTACCCGTGTGAGAAGTGTCCCAAGAGTTTCACCACAAAAGCAGCGCGCGAATATCACAATTTGTCCAAGCATGTGCCCAAGTCGGACTTTAAGTACACCTGCCCCGAGTGCAACAAGAAGTAAGCAGTACTGATTACTGATAGATTGACAGCTGTTCCTAATCTTAATCCTCTGCTTTGTTACAGGTTGCCCACGGCGCGTAAACTGAAGCAGCATCTGCGCTACATGCACGACCCGGAGAGTGCCATCATCTGCGACAAGTGCGGCAAGACGCTGCGCACTCAGGCGAATCTCAAGAAGCACCACGAGCTGGAACATTCCGATGCGCCGCGTCCCAAGCCAGATCCGGTGCAGTGCGAGATATGCGGCACCTGGCTGCGTCACATGTCCGGCCTCAAGCAGCACATGAGCACCGTGCACGAGCCACCCGGCACCGAGCATCGTTGTCCCATCTGCGACAAGACGTCGACGAATGCGCGCGCTCTGAAGCGACACATTTACCACAACCATCAGTGCGAGAGGAAGTTCCGCTGTACCATGTGTGAGAAGGCCTTCAAGAGGCCACAGGATTTGAGAGTAAGCATAACATTTGATGGTAATCAAATGGAAATACTGTCAATCAACTAATCATTTGTATTCTTGCAGGAGCACACATCCACGCACACGGGCGAGGTGCTGTACACCTGTCCCAACTGTCCGCAGACGTTCTTCTCCAATGCCAACATGTACAAGCATCGCCAGCGTCTGCATCGCGCCGAATGGGAGGCGGATCGCAAGAAACCTCTGCCGCCCAACATAATGAAGCAAGCGGCGTCGTCGACCATTAAGAAGCAGCGACAGGTGATCACCATCACCACTGGCCTGGGCGTCTTTACACAATCCACTGACCTGGCTGAGGGTGTCCACAAGCAGGAGCCTCAGCTGCAATAGTTCTTAATATTTATGACATCATAGGATAAACCATAAACTCGATATATACATGACTATGATATATATTCCGCACAGAAGAAGTACATTCATAGATTAAAGATAAACTTAAAAATATATGCATGTATTTATATTAAATTAAAGGTGCATTTAGACTAGTTGACGCAGCGTCAATTTCAGGAAAGTCAACTATTGGCAACCAAGGTCAACGCATTATTTGCGTTTACATTAGTTGACCAAAAAACATGTTTGGCAACTACTTTTTCAGTTTGTCAACGCTAGAGCTATCAACGCATTGTCGATGAAGTTGACCGCTATTTAAACTAGTTGACATTAAAATTCGTTGACGTTTGCTTTGTCATTGCTGTTTAGTTGACATCGATATTTTGTATTATGATGATATGATTTTTCCCGTTTGTTGCGAGTTGAATTGAAAACACTTTTCATCCGTCCAGCTTGCACCTACTTTTCTGGCGCGTCGTTTTTTTTTTTTCATCAGCTTGTTTTGTCGTTATGTCGTCGTAGTTGCTCATTTCAGCAAAAATGTCCGTTATTCTAGATCCATTTTTTTTCAATACAAACTTGTCAACTTTTGACTTATTCAAATTATGATTTTTAATACAGATCTCCGCAAAAAAAAGATGTTATTCAACCAACAATGATAGTGAAATCGAAGTGTTTGCCACCTCTGTTATGTACACAAAGTTTGTCAACACAAAGCAAAAGAATGAACATGAAGTCAAATTGAATTTCCATTGTCAACGCGTCAATTACGAGTTCAATAGTTGACAATAAGTGTTTTCACTATGTTTACACTTACAATGTCAACTGGCATTTTTCGCAGTCAATTTATAGTGCTGTTTATTTATAGTGTTGACCATTGTTTACACTAGGATTGACTAAGTTGGTATCAAAATTTACTTGTTTGTCAACTAGTCTAAATGCACCTTAACTAGTGCTCATCCTGTGGTATTTGAATGGCCTCACAGATGCCCTCCTCGCGGTGCACGCTGGCCCAGTGCTGGGACAACTGCCGGCTGATGGCGCGCCGGAAGACCATGCAGGTGATGTGCGGCAGCTTCTCGAAGCGCACACGCAGCAGTCCCAGCTTGGCCAGCGCGAAGCGCCAGTTCTTCATCAGGCTGGCGTTCTTGCCCACATGCTGCGAGTCGGGCGTGATGATGACGAGGATGCCCTCGGGACGCAACAGCTCGTAGGCTTTGCGGCAACAGAGTAATCGCTGCTCCGCACTGGGCATATACTCCAGCAGGAGACTGAATATGACGCAGTGATAATAGTTGGCCGGCAACCTGTTGACTTTCTTTCCCTGGTCACAGATCTCGGGTGCAGGCAGTGTGGCATCCACTGCGACAGTGAGGAAGTCTGCCTGCAGCACAAGAGCTCCTTCTGCCGGGCAGAGATCAATGGCTGTGACGTCCAGGTGCGGAATGTTGCCGAAGGGATTGAAGCAGCTGCCCACGTCCAGCACATGCAGCCGGTCTGGCGGCTCATCCATGTAGGAACAGTCCACACTCTCACACAGCTCATCGTAGGACGCCAGCAGACGCTGTTCCCGCTGTCGCTTCTGCAGGTAGATGCCCTCGGTGTAGAAGTACTTGGTTATGTAGTCTATGGCCCACTTGATGCGACTGCGTGCCTGCAGCTCCGTCTTGCTGGTGTTCGTCTCCCATATGCCCGCCAGTTGCTGCATTGCATCCGCATACTCCGACAGCTTCTCGGCATTGTCCGGCCCCGTGTGCTCCTGCCACGCCCGCTCCGCGCCGTACAATTTGGTCAGTTGTCGCAAGCTGTCGTGACAGCCCTTTACAATGTTGGCCAACCGCTGATGCTCCTCCGTGGCCATATTTCTTAATTGAATTCCCCGACGTGCGTGCAACAAATGTGTGTATATGTAAATACATACAAAATACGCTATGTCGATTCACTTTATTTTGACCACCACTGTGTCATTCATACAATGCTCATTATTTTTGCCACCAGAATATGTAAACAAAGGTGTGACCAGTTGAAGGTACACAAACTGGGAATTTTTGTCATTGAACCATTTGGTCACACCGGCAATTTTCAAAAAGAAAGCGTTTATTTTGTTTTTGGTTGTAATAAACTTTTAAGTGGGTACGACTTATACAGATGGTGAAAAAACTAGTCGAAAATTAATTAATTTACACGTGTGAAAATAAGCAACACATTAAATTTATTTTACATAGGATGCTTGTAAGTTTTTGTGAAAAGCTTAACCAAGAAACTCTGTGCAATTACCAAAATTATTTATATAGTATACATATATATATTTGTGACATTTCAATGCGATGCTATAAAAGCTGTTCTACTTTTAATTGCCTGAGTTATTAACAAATTTCTTATGGAAGAGCAAAGTATCTGCTCTCGATTTTACTTAATTTAATCTGAACTTAAGCTGTAATTAGACAGATACATATAAAAAGGCATTCAAATTGCCATTTGAACTCAATAAAGTAGCTTAAAGTTTAAGTGAAAATTGTTGTCGCACCTGAAGCAATAAATACGTAAGTCGAGAATAGACAATGATTCGCCTATTGCTCCATAAATAGCATGACTAATGAGATGCTAGTTAAAGCGTAGTGAAATTAAAAAAGAAAAAATAGATAATCTATTTTCCAGTTGTCAATGTAATTAATAAGCACTTGCTGCAATCATTCAAGGTGTGCAATATTGTTAATATCAAGTATGACGAGTATGATAATAAAAACAAAGTCGCGTGTAATGACAACTTTATATACGTAATATTCAATATGCATATATAATATGTACATATTTATTGTTTACATGATAGAGCGTGAAACAAGCGACGAACACAAGATGAGTAAGCAATTTGCTGGGATGGGCAGGGTAAAATAGAGCAGAGTGGAGAGTGGAGAAGGTGGATGATAAGAGGACTGTGGGACACTGGGGGACTACTCAACATAGAAACTATGTGTCGAAACTCTTATCAGAGCACATTTCGTCAAACATAAGACTGTTGCGAACTGAGAATGCTAAAGAGTTCCGAAAGTGTATCATTCTAAAGGTCAAGACTGGCTGGAAATACATGCATAAAATCAAGTGACGCATACATATATATTCTCTATCTTATACTTTGAACTCGAATCGTAAACTACCAAAAACTTAATGTAGCTGATAAATAGCACCAATAATAGTAATACGAGTATTAGTGCAATTAACCAAATACTTAACTACATATTTTACTATTAAAGTGACTGAACAATTCTCGAAAGTAATCAACAGACAGACCTCTAAACAGCTTGTTTCTATAGCAACAATTGTATTACAATTGTAATTGCAGATAGTAAGTAAATACAATAAATATGTATGTATTTTTTGTGTTTTGTCTGGTTTTCTTTTCTTTATCAACTTATTAACTTATCGCCGGGGTAATCACTGAATTTAGTTCTTCGACTGTTAACAGCGATTTTCGATGGTTTCTGCCCCAACATGAGGCTTGACTAGCGATAAGGATAAGAACAGGCATTCACATGCTGGAATTTTAGTTTGCCGACAGTTCAGTCGCCTAAGTGTCGTCTACTCGATCAGTCGCTAATTCTCTGTTGAACAACGGACTCTGTTTATTTTTTTAAAGGGAAACAACAACAACATGAAGATCGAATGGGCACCCGCTAAAGTCCCGTTAAATCGACGCTTGCAAACACTTGTGACTGGCATCTTTACCCTGTTCTTCTTCTCGCTGCCTGTGACATCATTTGGTGTCGTGGCATTACTTTTGGTAAGCACTATATACATTAGAGTGCATCGAATTGTATGGGCCCGAAAAAATGAAAAAATGGTAACCCATTTTCGTAATCTGTGGTCAATTCTTAGATGTTTTCACGAAGAAACCATAGTTCTAAAATGAATTCCTGGTCCGCGCTTTTTGAGTTGAAAATTCATTTTTTTTAACATTTATATCTTGGGTGTTTATGGACCGATCCTGACAAACTTGGTGTCAATACTCTTGTTATCATTTTTATCGACCTAGAACTTTAATTTTTATTAACAGAAAATTAAAAACGTATTTTATTAAAATTGTATTAAAATATTTTGTAAATTTTCTGTTAATAAAAATTAAAGTTCAAGGTCGATAAAAATGTCCTTTGGGCCAAAATTATATTAAATTATGACTAATTTTTTAGGATATATCTTGACATAATCGAACCGGGAAATCATCGTTCCAAGGATGAAAATTATGCTTAAAGGACATTTCGTCCTTTGGTTTTGTGGAGTTTTAAAAGTCCTGGTCCTAACAAGAGTATTGACACCAAGTTTGTCAGGGTCGGTCCATAAACACCCAAGATATAAATGTTAAAAAAAATGAATTTTCAACTCAAAAAGCGCGGACCAGGAATTCATTTTAGAACTATGGTTTCTTCGTGAAAACATCTTAGAATTGACCAAAGATTACGAAAATGGGTTACCATTTTTTGTGAAAAAAATCGATGCACTCTAATATACATGTTACTTCATACGAATTCGGAATATAGTATTTGTAAGAATCACATATATATAAAAATGAAACTAAGAATAAAATTCAAGAAAAATAAAATAAAAATGAAAAAAAAGGGCAACATAAGTTAGTAATTTTAGCTTTTTAAAAAAATGTTGTTGTTTAAATATTAATGTTTGTTTCGCTTTGTTTTCCAAATTTTTGTATTCTCAGTCTAATTTGTTAAAATCAGGGACCGAAACGATTATAATTTTTAAGATATAAATTCTTACATAAACATAATTATTATTTTTCAACTTTTATTTAAAAATTATAAATTACCCCTTTTTTTTAAATTTTTTATTTTAGCAATTTAAAATAGACATTTGCATTCAATTTTTATTATTTTTATAATAAAAATTAAAAAATAATTTTTATTTTCAATTTTTATTATAAAATTGAAAATTAATTTTAATTCTATAATTTTTAAATAAAAATTGAAAAACTACTCATAGGGTGTCATCAATAAAAATAAATTATTATAATAATATTAATCACATTCCCCGTAGTTCTATGGCGGCTTGGTGATACGCGCCCTCGTCCTGATCTATTACGTCTATATAGTCGTGGAGCACAAGCGGAATTACTCGGCCATGGATGGCAATGGGTAGGCAACAGATCTTTTCCAACTTCAATTAATTAACTCCAATGCTAATTCTAAGTATATTATCTTAGCTGGATGTACAATCGTTCGAATCCATTGAATCGCTTGTATCGCAGCTACTTCCCCGTTTCGCTGGTCAAGACAGCCGAACTGCCGCCAAACAAGAACTACATTCTGGCCAGCTTTCCACACGGCATTCTTGGGTGAGTCAACAACACTGTACAGTTAACTACTGTATCTTATCGGAACTTGACTAAATTTAAGTTGTTTGGATTCATGTCTGCTTGCAGCACGGGCATTTGCATCAACATGGGCCTTGAAATCAGCCAGTGGCTGAAACAGTTCCCTCAAGTGCGTCCAAAGGTGGGCACACTTGATCAGCACTTCATGGTGCCCATTCTGAGGGATTTGCTGCGCTGGTGGGGATTGGTTTCGGTTTCCAAAGGCTCCTTGGTGTACTATCTGACCAAGTCCAATGACCCTAAGGATCCAGGCAATCGCGATGGCTTCACATCCAATGCAGTGGCCATTTTGGTGGGCGGTGCTCAGGAGGCAATCGATTCCCATCCCGGACAATATATTCTTACGCTCAAGAATCGCAAGGGCTTTGTCAAAATGGCCATACGCACAGGGTAAGCAGTAATATTTTTCGACATTCGTACATATATAGAATCACAGTTCACATTTAAATGCTATGATTCTATTTGCAGTTCCTCGATTGTGCCCAGCATTTCGTTTGGCGAAGTTGACATCTTCGATCAGGTGCAGAATCCGCCCGATTCGCTGCTGCGTCGCCTGCAAACGCTGGTCAAGAAGGTGACCGGAGTGGCCCCGTTGATACCCGTGGGTCGCGGTTTCTTCAACTACACCTTTGGATGGCTGCCGTACCGTCGACCTATTACACAAGTTGGTAAGTTTTCAATACGGCTTAAAATCCATCTTGTTTTTTGATACAACTTTCTGCTTCTTAGTTGGCACGCCAATTGATGTGATACAGAGCAATGAACCCAAGGCAGACTATGTGGATGAGTTGCACGGCAAGGTAATGCGGGAGTTGGAGCAAATGTTTGAAAAGTACAAGGAGAAATACATGCCAAACTCAACAAACACAAAGCTGGTCTTTGTCTAGACCACGGTTGCCACAATTGGCGTTTTCGCGCCAAAACTGGCTCCATTTTGTCTAGACTTTAGACGTATTGCTACCAGAGCGGCACTGCCAACTCGTTTCAAAATGAGCCGCATTTGATATTTTGTAAAAGCTGTTAATTTTAAAAAGTGTCGTCAAGCTGTAATCGTAATTAAATGAAATATTCTATAAGCACGTAATTGTAAGCGGTTAGTACAATAATAAAAGTAGGTTGGTTAATTTTAACGAAAGCGTATGTTCTTTTATTATTTATTTTATAATTTACCAATTAAATCTGTTACTTCGTACATAAATATTATATACAAAAGGAAAAAGAGCAGTTGAATTTTATATTGGAAAACTTAACTAGATGTTACTTTTTGCGCTTGTGCCAAGTTCTTTCTTTTATTCATTCATTCGTTTAATCTTCTATTAGGCTTTTATATTTTTCATTCAATTTTAACTTGTCTTTATTATTTAAAGTACTATAGTTATAGCATTTTTTTTGGTTTAACAACTATGTATATTAGGAATTTTTAAAAATACAATATTATGCTACAATAAATTCAATCGCAGAATTTTTCGAGTAAGGTACAATTAATTTTTATTTAGCAACAAATCACCATTTTAATAATATTCTCTAAAGCAATAAAGTGGGGACAGTTAAAAAATATAAAATTAACACATAAATTTCAAACACAAATTTATGACGAAATTCTAGAAATTCAGAAGGGAACACTTGGCATAACTGGGTTCGGATTTGGTTATAACTGGTTAGACAAAATGCATTGTTTTTGTTGTTTTTGTTGTTGTCCGTGATCCATATTTTAACAACAATATATACTATGTAAATATTTTAATCAATTATAGTGTATGATTATCTCTGTAATTGTTGTAAAAATTATATTCTGTGGGCTCTGCTTAGACTGTCTAGTAAGTATTACTATGCAAGTAAGTATGTATTTAGTATACTCTTTTATCAGTATAGTTGAAGTTCATATTTAAAGTTTATATATTTATATTCTTGTATACTTCAGGGCCTAGTTGGGTTATCTAGTTATGCGTGTGTGGGTGACAAAAATATATATAAATATATGTATATGTACTAGGTATATGCAATTGAATTGCTATACATTGCAACTATATAAATATCATTTGATTAATTGATTTAGCAATACAAAATGTTCTTTAATTTGCTTTTTTGGCATAATTTATATGTATGAATGTTTGACGAAGTTTTCAAAGTTTATTTTTGTGTTATTTTGATTTCTATCAATTAGTAAAGAGCCTAAAAACATTTGCTAATTTCATATCATATCATATCATTTAAATGCTAGCTCTCTGTTTTATTTTGTTTTTTTAATAATTTATTTCTACGGTTTTTAGGTACTAGCCAGGCAGCCGACTTGTGAATTGGGCGCAACATTGCAAAAGGCTTACGATATTTGCTGTGGTTCCAAAAAGCGTATGTCTTTTATCTAAATTTTGTTGTATTTTTTTTCATATATTTTTTTTGGTTGCTTTAAATCAATCCCTGAGTGCATTTTTAATCATATTTGTTTTTTTTATTCAATTTAAGGTTCTGATTTTTATTGCAGCTTGATTTTTTGTTGTTGTTGTTGGTGTTTGCTTTTTGTAGTTGTTTTTCAGCTTATTCGAATTGATTCGGTTGTCCTTTATTGAGTTTTTGGTAGCGCGCTTGTGCCTTAATTGAAACAGTTATTCATTAAGTACATTAAGATACGAATTCTTTAAAATTTTGTCATATATATTTTTGTGTTTTTACCAATTAGTTAAAAATGTGGCGTGTGCTTTAATTAAGTCGAGAAAAAACGTTTAGTAATTTTGGAATCGTATTTGAGCGTAAAATGTGCATGGAAGATTAACAAGGGCTTAGAGTGAAAGTGTGTGTGTGTGTGTGTGTGTATTGGTGTGTGTGTGTTTGGATTAATCCATATTAACATACTTATTCTGATTTCAACATTGAACATTTATTAAGTCGTTAGGTTGTTTCTCATTTTCATCTTTATTATTGGTGTTTCAATTGCGGGCCTTACGGTGAGCTCTAATTAAGTATAGTCAATTAATTAATTAATCAATTAATTATGTAAGTAGGTATCTACAAAAGATTTGCTTCATTTTCATATACTCCTGACTTCCTTTAACAAGTTCAAAATATATTTTTGTATTCTTTTTTGTTTGAGTTTTTTATTAATCGCAACATATGTCTGCAATATTTATTTGGTTTTTAGTGTGTATATTTAATATATATATAATATGTATAATTTAGTATTTCTTTGTTGTTATTTTTGTATAATTACAATTGAATTTATAATATGTACGTATCTGTTTTCTTGGGGCGTTTGGTTAACAGAGGGAGGGGGAATTCAACTGCATACATTCAACTTCTCATCATACCATAATAATACAATTTGAGTGATCATATACATATGTAAGTAATATCTTCTTGTCAGCTGATAACTACAACAATGTCTAATGTTATCAATTATTCAATTTCTGTCTAATTGAAATCTCAATTTGTTCAGCTTGCTAATAATTTAGCTCGTCAACTTGCCTAAAAAAATGCCTAAACAATTACTAATTTCAAGTTTCAAGTTAGTTTAGCAAATTAACAATTTTTTTAGCTTTCATTTAATTCATGCACTTCATAAGAATGTTTTACATAATTTTGTGTTGTATTTTTGCTTTTTAGTTTCCTGTTCTACACGCATTCCATACTATCTATAGATCTACGATACTCAAATATATAATCCAACAATTCTTGCGTCGCAAGTAAACAAAAAAAGGTTACTTATAATTGTAATTAACAAAGAAAACATGAGTACACTTTTATAAAATTTATAAAAAATTCCATTATATGTGACTGTATGTGTATAATATATAATCTGTATTTGTATCTGTATTTGTATAGGGTGGTATCAGCTGTATCTAGACAGCCACAATGGCCGCCATCTACGAGGCAGTCGGCACGGGGTTAAAATAATGCAGGCCATTGGTCTAGAAGAATTTAGAAAGAAAGAAATGCCATTAAATATTAGATAATAACATAGTTTTCAATTTTAAACTTACTGCCATATCGTATTCTGTAATATAGGCGGGTATTTCCAGCTGATCCTTGGTGATGGCCGAGTACAGATGCTCCACGCCGGGCAGCGAGTGAACCTTGGCCTTGATGGCGGGCGCCATGAAAGTGGTGAACCACCAGGTCATCATTTTAGTCCAGAACGTGGGATGCACAATATAGAAGGCCTTCAGATTCTTCTTGTATCTGTATCACAAAAGGGGGAGGGCATTTAATTAGTTATTAAACTATTTAAAATTATGATTATTATCATTACTTGTATGGCAAGACACTGTAGACCTCGCGCAGCCAATGCAGCGATGGATAGTTGTTGGTGGATGTGAGTGTATGGAAGTAGGCGATCACATAGTCGCCCTTAACAATTGGATCCAGCAGTTTTATCAGATACAACAGTGCCTGTAAAACACAATTCCCAGTTAACATCAAATTTAACATCATTTTGTTGTTTGTGACTCACCTTTTCCAGGTCTAGATTCTGGGCTGGAAACCATTTGCCGCAGAAGACAATCACAGGTCGACCCAAACGATCCACGCCGCTTTGATATAGACATCCGATGCCCGATACTTCATTCAGATCCTCAACTTGTGCCCGCTGCAGTAGACGCTCGTATCTGTAAACAAATATAAAGGTATATAAAGTGTTATTCATCTAAATAATGTGCTAATAGCACTGGTAACTAACTAACCAACTAACTAACTAAGTAGATCGATCATGAGAGTGGGACAATGTATCTCCCGTAATGTACAGACTTATTGTTTATTTACCCATCAGTCAATTCAACAATAATACAATAATGTGGAGCACGAGTAACCGTTAAAATTGTGATTTGTGTTGACTCGCAAACTGTTTAAAATTCTCGACACATTTAAATATTAGTATACTCATTGTTTATTTACTCTCATTATTTATTTAGAATGTTCCGCTTAGATTTACGAGCTTTAATTTTCGTGCTAAAATGAGCGCAAATAATTGTGAAATAAGCTCAAAAGCGATTTACACAATTCAACTTGTTAATAATTATTAATTGCATTGTTTCCAAACATTGCAATTAAAATTTCATTTGGAAATTGCATGTTAACAGAGACACGCCACTGTTAAGCGACAACAGACTGCACAGACTGTTAATAAAAAGATAACATGTGGGGACTGTTAACTGATCACTGTTAACAGGTTTACTCAGAAAAGGTTTTTAGAAATTGTAGTAAAAAATAAATAAAATTGTTTTCTTTGTCCCTTTCTCGTTAGTTTAATAGGTAATTTCATTTTTCTAACGAATCTTAACAATTTAAGGCATCATTTATTTTGGCAAGTGTGAAAAGCAAGGCTGAGTCAGTTGGTTGCGAGTATTCGCATAAATCTATATGCCGAATGGTGTTAATGAACCAGTTTTAAGACCGCATATGTTTATTAGATTTATTTATATACTTTGGGTGTTTTTCTTTTTTTTATTGTTGTCGTTGTTTAATGCAAAGTGACGCAGTCAACGTAACTGCGGTAGCAGCTGGTAGCGAGCGATAAGAAAATATCCGCACTGATAACAGAAGCGAAGCGACAGCATCTGCATCCCCCCAGAAACAAAACAGATACGAGATACAGATACAAGATACGAGATAAAGATAAGACTTGCCGCAAAACACAAGATATCAAACCAAATGCGACGCATTGTGACGCAGTCTGTAAATAAGCGATATTTGCATAAACCTGATGAACTTCAATATACCCTACAAGTTGGCAAATATTTATAACTATGTACCAACAATTTGGCGTGTGAAATTGTATCTGATCATTTGAAATTCAGTTTGAATTCAGTTACAATTCGTGCGCATTACGGCACGTGTCTGAATGTACAGTAAAAACTGGTTAGGATGAACTGCAATTAAGAATAAACACTTATATTTTATGCAGCTTTTTAACTTTACAAATTTAATATTCTTTTAATGTGCATATTTGAGTTTTAATTTCAAATAAATAACATTTTAAATTGCTCATTAAAAATTTGAGTTTCTAATTTTATTAACATTATTTATTTAAGTAATTAAACGTTAAATGATTTAGTAAAATGAATAAATGAATGAATAATAATATTTAATTTGCCTTGGCTTAAAATCAATTTCTACTAGGAACTAAAAATAAGAGTTATTTATCAAAGTTTCAACTAAAAAAATTACATATGGGCATTTCCACAGAAAGGTCCACCGCGGCCAAAAACGTAAAATTGATCAAAAATTCACATCTTTTGAAATTTTCTTCCAGAAATGTATTTAAGTTATTTATTTAAGCAATATACACTGGAAAAAATTCAATAGGATGAACATATAGATTCTACATTGGAATAAATTCACTTTTTCATATTTATGTCAATTTTCTTAAAAATTGACTTCCAAAATGGACCGTTTGTATTTTAACGATTAAACTAAGTAGGACAGTAAAATTGTAGCATGAACCATTTTAATTCAAAGAAATATATTAAAAGTTTAATTTAAATAAGTTTATCGGGCTGTTTTGGACATATCATTTAAAAATAGAGAGACAGAAAGAACATAAAAATAGTGATGGTAAAAAATGTCCCGTGCGCGATGTCCCGTGCGAATTTACGTCAAATTGAATTAAAAAAAAAGTCCAAGTCATCATTGAAAAAAATCATAACCATTTTTAAGAGGCATCAATGCACAAGAGTTAAAAATAAGTTGCATTAAAATATTGCCTCTGGATTCGCTGAAATTGGCGTTTGAATTGGTTGACCTCACAAGTCACTTCCGTTTTGTGTCCCGTGCGAATCACTTGAATTTTTCTATTATTTTTAAAATGAAAAATTACCCAAAATCACTCTTTGCACCAATGAAAGAGCTAATCAAATGCTATATGTTAAGCCCTTCATCAGAAAAAAAAACCGTTTCCTTTTTACCGTTTTTTTACTTTGAATGTGTACGAATGTCCCGTGCGCGAGTATGGAAATGCCCATATAAGGATTAATGCGATTGTTTAAAATACATCAAAATCAATATTAATTATTATTAAATACTAATTTAATAAAAAATCAAATTAAATTATTATTTTTAATGAATATAATAAGAATCAATTTTAAGAATTATTTGTAATTTTAATTTTTTTAATCAAAAATAACTATAATTTGTATTTATAAAGTACAAGTCTTTAAGTAATTATTAAAAGTCATTTTTATTTATATTCCGTCTCTGATTTCGACTCAAGTTGAGCAACTTCATTATGCTTTAGTCAATCTTTACTGTATCTATGGCTGTTGTTCATATTTTCCTTTCCTGCTTGGCCCCTCTGTACAGTGTTCACCCGCAAATTGCATGCCATTGTTCAGTTGTTCAGTTGAATTGACAGCTGGGTGGTTCAGTGGTTCTGTGGATTTGTGGGTGGTGCCCCCTTCCCCATTCTCAGGGTCGTGAATGCTTTTAATAATGCATGACTACTGATGAGCTGTCTAAAGGACTTTATCGACATTGTCGATGGGCATAGCGAGCGCTATAAATAGACGATAACTGTGACTATAACTATAACAATAACTATGTAGTTGAAGCGCGTCTTAAATCGCAACTCGTAACAAATCATTTTCACAGTGGGTCATAAAAGCACAATGACGTCACGCCATTTAAATGAAAATTGTAAGAGAAAAGTGAATCGACGTCATCCACAATTGAGTTTAATAATTGAGTCTGACATGGTTGGATTTTAATTTCCTGATTGATTTCTTCAGCTGTTTAGCTGTTTCTTCGGTTGTTTACCTCTCTTCCGGCGTCTCAATGAGCTCATCGGCTGCCATCATGTCCCCGGTGGTCTCCTGCATGGGACTGGAGCCCAAGTCTATGGACGTCATGCCTTCGAGCATTGTCATTATGTGTGTGTAGTTTGGTTCTTGGCTGGGTTATTATTTCTCTCTATTTGTTGCCTTTTATTTAGTCCCTTTGCCTTTTCCTAGTTCAATTATTTTGTATGTTGTTGTTGCTGTTGTTGTTGTTGGCTGTACAAGTTTATCGATCGAACTGTTTGGAATTTGCCTATTTTCCAATTGCACTTTTCTCAATTGACGCAAATGGCGCAGTCGTTTTGCCTTTTTTTTTTATTTATAAATAGATTTCTCAATATTTTCGTTTTAACTTTATTGTATTTTTTTATATATTTGAAATGTGGCAGCTTTTTTGGCCAGACTTATGTATTGTGTACCGGAAGCCGCGAGAGAAACTTGTCAAAATAAAACTATAAAATTCTCTGCAAATATATAGTAGATATATGTATGTTTTTATTTGAAGCACAAGTATTGAGTTTATATAAATCTGTGTTGCCAATCTTTTTGCTATCTAAACTTTCAACGCAAACACACGACCGTTCGCAACGAGCTGCGTTTCTTGACTGACACGACTGACACACGACGGATGCTCTGGAATGTTCAAAGGCCCCAAAGGCCCCCCAAAAATGCTTCGAGCGATTCTCATCTGTACGATATGTGTACACCAAGAGACTAACAGTCAGTGCAGCAAGTGCACGCTCTCTCTCTCTCACTCTCTCTGTCTCTCTTTGGTTCTTTTTGTCTCTCTCGGCGTCTCTCTCTTGCGTCTGCGCTTTAAATTTGCTGTACAATGACATCAACATGAACAAGAAATAACAACAACAATAACAATTGAGAGAGCACAGGAAATTGTCCAAGGACATGACAGGTTTTTCATTTGACAGCCGCCAATCGCATAATGCAAATGTCATGTCTTCTCCGCTCTCCACTTTCCTCTCTTCTCCTTTCCCTGCACTTCCAGCTGTCCAAAGAATCAGTTAAGTCAGTCAAATTTCGAACTCACGTGCCACATTTTGAACGGAACAACGGGACGTATGCGTTATTTTCTTTCATATCATCTGATACAATTTCAACTTACACTGCGTGAACCCGTCTAAAATGCATTGAACCAAACGCTTGACACCCGTTAAGATACGAGTGTATAAAATGAATTTATTAAGATTTAAATGCCTGCAAAATGCGATAAAACACGATACGTGAACCCGCAAGCAAATGAAACAAACTCTGTGGCTGCATTCAATGAACTGCAACATGTAAATTGCAAATTGCAAATTACTTATGAGCTGATGAATTCCCGGGAGCAGGGGCAAAAGTAAAGTAAATTGGTAACAGGCGGCGTTGTAATCATCATTAAACCATAATTAAGTTGACAGCCAAATTCGTCATTGAACGCCAAGTTTAAGCCAAATGACATTCAAGTTTTTACGCTTTATTTGTGTGCAATTCTCAATGGAACTGAACTTGATTGGGTCGAGGTGTCGTTCGTAGACTGAAATGCAAATGGGGACGCCATAAAGATGCAGACTAACTGTGAATACAAACTTCGGCGAGGGCGGTCTTAATAGTTGACGTATAACGATAAAGTTTCTTCTCAAGTTTTATTACACATAGAGAAGTTTTCTATTAATTAAACTTAAATCAAAACGAAAGGGGATGAAATTAAGCATCTAAATTTTTAAATTCTTTTTCCATTGTTTGAAATTAGTATCAAAACCATTTTGACATTTTTTTTAATTTAGGACGATGAAGTTTTTACCCAATAAATTTAAAAATTTGGGTTTTCCAATACAACTAATTAAAAATTTCTGAGAAACGCGTAATGAGCATACTTTCTATACTCTTTTCCCAATATCTTTTGAATTATTATACTTTTAAAAATATGTCTACACTCTCCTTAGCTTTAAGCTAAGAATATTTCGCTACAGTTTCTATTAAAGTTTTAATTTAAAAAAAAAAAACAAAACAGAGAATAAATTGTATAAAGGTTTTAAAGTTATAACTAAGCATGAATTGCTGAGAAATTTCTGTACTCTTTGCTAAACATTAAATAATCAAAAATGTATTATGTTAGAAACTGCTCAAGTCCACCTCGTACTAATAAATAATAATGTGCCTATTTACAAAATTTAGCTTGACATTCTCACAGCCATATCTATATCTATATCTATTCTTAGCTGGTCACAGTCTTATGTATTTTAAGGAAATGACCCCAAAAATGTTAAGCGAATTTGAATCGGGACATGCAACTGATGACGTAGGCAACTCGGGACGATGACGTAGATTGTCAGTCAGCTACGAGCTACGAGTAAATGAAAGAGGAGAAATGGACTTCAATTGCACGAAACGCGTCGCGTGCCAATGTCCTGTAAAATTTGCATAGGCACACAAGTGTCCGGTCAAAAGAAAGGAGAAAGGCAAGAAGAGAAAGGAGAGAAATAAAGGCATTGTGTCGGGCAAAGAAGTCATTTGTTAGACGCTTAAGATATTTCCGGCACGCGCCCACAAAATATATGAATCTATTTATTTATCTACGAGTATTACGAGTATTTTTACAATTGTGTTTATAAGCCTGTCCGACAAATGGACAACTCAAAGAGAGAAGTGGAGATGGGGAAGGGGCAGGAACAATCCTGTGACAGTTTTATGAACTGCAGACGAGAGTCAGTTATAAGTGACGCAATCGGACACTTGATATGACTGCGGCTGTTTACGTGCCTGATGATATCACTGCGTAATGAAAACAACAACCAGCAAACAAATAAACAAACAAACAAACAAGCCACAAAAATAATAACAATAATGGCTAAAGGTAAAAAGGGAAATTCTTATATCTTAACTGAATGCAATTCATTTCCACAATTAATTAACAAGTTTTGGGGCAGCTTGAAGCTCATTTGTGTTATTATATTAAGCCGATTCAGTTTATCATTTAGAGTAAATCCTTGAGTGCATTTTAATGGGAGCTTTAAGCTCAGTTCTACTAGAAAATTAAAGCGTTTTAGATACTCAATCAAAACCAATGATTTTGAAAGCTTTTGGAAATCAGTTAAATTGTCATATTTATCTTTATCTAGCTTTACTGAGCTTTACGTTTAGCTTAGCTAACTATAATCAATCTGAGTCAATCCTGTTATAGGGCGAGAAGCTTAAAGCTCTGCTATAGGGGAGCTTTAAGCTCTGCTTTACAAATGTGCTTAAACAATTCTGTTGATCAATGAGCATAAATTATCTAAAAGTTTTACTGAGCTTTACTAACTACGATCAATCTGAGTCAATCCTTTAATAGGGCGAGCAGCTTAAAGCTCTGCTTTACAATTGCGCTTAAGTGATCAATGAGCGTCGCCTGAGCTTTAGATTTAACTTTACTATCATACCCTCAAATCCGATCAATTTCATCCTTTAATAGGGCGAGAAGCTTAAAGCTCCCATAAGCTCTTACCTCTCTTGATGCTCCAAGCCCTCGATGCCCTCGGCGACGACGCTCTCATAGACGCCAGTTCTGGGCCGGTCGCTCAGCAGATGCTGCCTGTCCAGATCGCGCTGTATATATACAAAACAAAAGAGATCAGATTAGATTTATGTAGAGTAGGGAATGCTTTAAGATCTCACCTGAAGCTGTGCCTGCAGTCCGCTGCTGTAGGAATTGAGGCTGAGGCCATTCATATCCCTGGCGCCATACTCCAGATCCGAGCTGTTGCCCTCCATATCGTGTGGACTAACGTCTGAATCGTCGTCAGCTGAGATAGAGAGAGAGAGATGAGAGAGAGCACAAGTTAGTTAAGTGTGTAGCATTATTTTATTATTTATATGCCAATGCATTTACATGAGAACTCAAACGAGTTGTTTATCATAATTGTGTTTTGTTTTTTGTTTTATTGTTGTTGCTGTTGTTGTTGTTGCTGTCGTATTATCAACTCGTGGTCTCAGCCTCAATGCGTTGATCACAAATCACAAATCCCAAATTGTTGTGCTCTTTCTTATCCCAACTTCAGTGCTGCGAAATTTGATATCAACTGAAAGCGACGTCGACGTCGTTCGCTTTTGGACGCTGCTTTTGTCAACTGCAGCTGCGACGACGGCGACGGTGACAGCGACGTCAGCTGCGACGTGAGAGCAGTCAACGAAAGGAGGCGAAGTGACGCCCACAACCAAAGCAACAACAACTGCTAAACGGGAGAGCGAGAGAGAGAGACAAAGGGGGGACGGGGGACAGATGAAAGATGAAACGATAAGACGACGAGTTGCGTTGTTTTCAAACGTTGACATGATTTAAGCGAGCCAAGAAGCAACTTTGCCAAGATTCAGCTAAAAGCATCTTAGCCAACTGTCATGATAAGCCAAACAGTTAATTCAAATGTTTGCCTACGACTTTGTTGATTCACTTGCGTTACAAGCAGAAGCTCCTGGTCAAGTAAGACGAAGATGATGAGAGGTACTTAGGTAACAAATTAAACTCTTAATTATCAGAGCTTGTTCCAATCTCTATCTTACAATATTTATAAATTAATTGAAAGAGTAAAAAGGAAGCATATAGTCCACTCTATTAATTATCTTAATTAGCGAGTCGATCTTATGGATTATTAATTTATTTTAACATCGATTATCGATGGACATCACTAGTTAAAATCATGATTTTATGCCCAGATTTATTAAAATTAGTTATTTAACTTTATTAAAATTCAATATTTAAATTAATATTCAAAATTAAATTAATTGAAAGCGTAAAAAGATAGAATTAAATCGTCTCTATAAATTATCTTAATTAACGAATCTATCTTAAGGACTATTAATGTATTTTAACATCGATTATCGAAGTATTTTAATAGCACTAGTTAAAAAATGTACCGAATTTCACTTTGATTATCTGACTTATCATGATTTGATGTCCAGATTTATTGAAATGAATTATTTAAATTAATTAAAATTGTAGATGATTTAATTAACAAAGTCGCCGAAAATAATAATAATTAATAATTTAATTATTCACTTTAAAAGACATCAATTCAATGGCAAATAAAATTTAATATTTCCCAACTATTTAAAAATGAAATTAATTCCCTTTTAAATTTCCCTTTGTGCTTTTCATAGCTGCCTGAAAGTATGCAACAATTTTTAGCAATCGACAATGACGCGTCAAATTTATTTTTTTCACAAATTTTACAAATTTCAACTTTGATAGCCCCTAAGGTAAGATTGTGAGGGGCGTGGCACTTTTCTTAAACACTTATTTCATAGGTTGAAGAGTTATCTATCATATGCCTTTTGAATTATTCGATTATCTCATTTGGTTCAAAAGTTATGATTTTTGCAACGTAAAATGAGCAACGGCCCCACTGTGTGACGTCAGCGGCGGAAACTATTCAAATAATGCACAACAATTTATTATTGTTATTTAAAGCAATTAAATGCCAGTGTATATTCACATAACAAAACTAACAATGAATGTTTTTGAATATATTTACGAGTATTTTGCAAACAAAATTCACTTACAAAATGTGCGTAGAACTTGAGTTGAATTCGCGAAACACGGAGAAGCGTAAATTAAAACGCAATAATTGTTAAATCAATTGTAAGAATTGACAAAACGATAGAAAATGCTGGCAATTAATGCAACTGCCGTTTGTAACTACAAAACACGAAAGCAGAAGCTTCGAACGTAACTGAAGCCATAGAAATACGAGGGTGGAGGCAATTTCGTGAATTCGGATTCACAGTCGGATACCGTTTGGGACTCGTAACGACGCACGAATGAATGAGTGTGTGTGTGAGTGTGTGGGCGTAATCTTATCAACATCGACATTATCGGCAGCTGTTGAGGGACTAAACAAATAACGAAACTCAAGGAAATTTCTGCAAACGATGGAATCATGTCAAAGTCAGCACAACGATGAGCTGATAAACGATAGCTGATAAACGATAGCTGATAAGCCGCGTCTCCGATAGCCACAGATGTCATCGATAGTCGTCACTTACCCTGGCGGTGACGCATGTGCACACTGTGACTGTGACTGTGCTGCGGATTGCGTATGATGCGTATCTGGCGATCGGGATCCGGATGCTGCGGCTCGCCCAGCTCGCCGCCCGTGTCCTTGGGCAGCTGCCACAGCGCACTGCGCTCCTCCAGCTGATCGCGGGGAAAGTAGAGCGGCGCCAGGACCTCGTAGGTGCCACGCTCGCTGCTGTTCACGCACAGTATCACAACCTGCTGTGTAAACTTGTCCAGATAACGGCGAATGGTGCCTAAAAAAAAAGAGAGAAATTATCATGAATCAGTCTACACTGGATATGTAATATAGATAATTATCTATTTTATCTATTATAATAGATGATATATCATTTAGAGATTAGTTGAAAACGAGTCTGCTTAGGTAATTCACTAAAAATATAAATGTGTGTAATTTCTACAGGCTTGTAATAAAATAGTAAACAGTAAACTTAAGATTAGGAAAAGAACAATCTTTTTGTTGCTTAAATAATGCATTAAATATAGAAATCTATAATCTATACCAAATTCTATTTTTTTTTTTACTATAAATTAAAAAACTGTGTGGTTCGGTGGCTCAGTGGTTAGAGTCGCCGACCTATCACATAAGTAGAACTTCCAGTTTGAAAAAAACTGGGTTCGATTCCCCCCGTCAATATAGTCCAGCATGTGTTTTTAAATTCTTCGGAATGAAACGCAAATATAAAATTGCTTTCCGTTATATAAAAAAAAAAAAAAAATTAAAAAACTCTTTATAAATAAATATTTTACATTTTATACAAAATAATAAAGTTTTCTAAAACATAACAGAAATATTATTTACAGAAAACTTAAGATCTTCTTGGGAAATGCATAAAAATTAGAAATCTATTTTTTTACTGATTTATAAAGGCCTGTTCCGAATTTCACTTTTGATAAGATTTGTCGGAATTGAACTTCTTTAACCTGTTATAATACCATTTTGGCTGTATTCAACGGATTAAGATCACTTTAAGTTGATGAGTTTAAGTCCGATAAAGCGAAATAACGATAATTTTCTAAAACACTACCAGATCTATAATTCAAAGTGAACTTAAGATTCATTTCACAAAATGCATAAAAAGTAAAAAGTCTATAAACCGAAACAGGCCTGATAGTTTTGGTATAGATAATAAAGATTTTATATAATTTAAAGTGTCTTAAACTTCATGATAATAAATAATTATACTCTCTACAAAATGCAGTATCAATTCGATAAATAAACTAATGTTATTTCGGATGATTTTAATCATTACTCACGCAGGGCAATGTGCGCAGCGACGTCGGCTGGAAAGGATTTCTGATTGCCACTCACATTGCACACGGCAATAGTGCGAAGATTGAGCTCCTTGGCCTTGCAGAGCACGTTTCTATCGAGGAATGGTAATAGAGAAAATTATAGAAGAATATATGAAATGTCAGTTATAGTGTGGCTTGCCTGTAGCAACAGTGCAGTGCATTCTCGGCGGCCGTCTTGAGCTTCTCCTTGTAGGCGGGTGCAACAGTGTGCAGAACATACTTGGCTGGCAGATTGTAACCACGCGTCACACGCACATCTCCAATGCGGCATTCTAAGTGATTAATATAGGTTAAGAAACTATCTAAAGATATGTTTTTTATATGTCAAACTTACCCTTCACAGTTGTGCTTAGTTCCTCTTTGAGCTGATTGCCCGCAACGGCGATAATGCGCTCCGATATGATATTGCTTTCAGTCAGGGTCTCATCGCTGCTATTTGTGATAGCGTCCACATCCAATGTGGTCATGTCGCCATCCCTGCAATCACAAAATTATCCAAATTTATTTGGTTAACTAACTTTTAGTCTGTATGGAAATTTACCAAATCACCAGACGATTGTTGACATCTTTGGATAATGGAAAGGGACTGCAATTATGTCGCGGTCCGCCGAGCGTGGAATAATCCGTTATGGGCAGACGTGTATCCGTCTTTTGTGAGCCACCCCAGGTGGCCAAATTGTCCAATTTCACAATCTAAATTAAACCAGATCAATTAAAGTCAAATCAAAATATATTGAGTGGAACCCAAGTAATAACTTTTATAAATTATTATATACTTTTATCTAAGTAAAATAATATTTAAATTTTAGTTTAAATATAATTTTCTTTATTTTAAATCAACTCTAATATGTTTGTTGCTGAAGTGCTCTCGCATTCAGATTTCGTGCCCACCGCTGTTTTAAATTATGATAATTTTGTATAATTTCATAATATTTTGAATCAGATCTAAAACAAAAGTGACATAAATTTTGTACAATAATGAAAATATAAATGAAAATAGTATATTCTAAATTTACTTAATAATTTTTTCTAATCAATATTATCTCTTTTTTCATGATTAAAACACTTACACATGAGTTGGAACTGGAACTGGAACTGGAGTCGAACGCTTTGAAGTCCACATTTGAGTTCGTATCGAGACGCATTGCGCTGTAAGATAATTGAAATAAATATAAACAAAGTTGTTTCGACTTAATGTGACCTCATTGTGGAGGACAGAAAAGAAAGAAAGTTCGCATTCACAAATTTATTATCAGCTCAAACATTTATGTAGGTCAGAGTTGCATTCTTGTCATTCGAAAGATTTCTCTTCACTCAGCTCAGTTTATGGGCCAAGTCAACTGGCTGTTGGCCAAGTCAGCTGTCACCACTTCAAACTGGTCCAAACCGAAACCGAGTATGCTAGAAATGTGCTCTTATCTTAATTCAACTCAACTCAACCAGACTGTGCTCTGACTCAGACACAATAATCCACACACACAACACACACTAATCACTGGATAGCATAAAACGGGGAACGTCAACGAACTGAACTGGCTTCTTGTTTGTTAGACCTGTTTATCCCTTCTTCCAACAACTCTAGACGATCCATCGAAATGCAAAAATTAAATATTTGCATAGCTCGAACTTAGGCCAGAAACAACCGTCAAAAGTCACATTGCCTTATTTGCAAGTAAACACTAAAATAAATGACGGAAAAAAACTAATTAACTATGAGATGCCAAGGCTCAGATACTCTAACTGAAGTGGATAGATTATATTGTTTATTGATAACACAATCAGAGCAGTTTGAACAAGTATAGATAATAGATAGATAAAAATAACAGATGAAAAGCATGGAAGTAATTTGATTCTCAATCAAATTGATCACAAAAGATTCTGCTCGATAATAAAAATAATAACATAATTGTCAGACTATTCAACTTTCTTTTTTATATTTTTATTTGGAACTGATTTTAAAAAAGAATGAAAAACAATAAAAAGGTAATATTCTTGGATTTCTGTAATACGTTGAGAATTTTATTTTTACATACTTTTTTGTCTTAGAAAATCGTTGAGAGTTTTATTTTTACATACTTTTTTGTCTTAGAAAATCGAAGAAATATTCAAAATGATTGAGAAAGTAAAATAATTTGCTGTATAAATAAGTATTAACCAATTTTTCTTTAAATTGTATCTCTTTTAAAATTTTGGGGAATTTATTTTTATCATACCTGTTAAATAATGATTAGTTTAAAAGACGAACTAATGATTAAATTACGATTATTTTCGGTTTTGTCCAATTATTTAATGATTACGATTACAACAAATCAAAAATAATCTAAAATTATTACAATTATTTAAAAATAATCAGAAGAAATGAAAAATAAATATTTCAAATTATTTTTGATTTGTTCTGATTATTTTTGATTATTTCTGATTATTTATGTCTATTTAGTAAAAATCAAATTATTTAAAATTTTTACAATCAAAGTAGCCAAAATAATTAAAAAAATTAAAATATAATCCGAAATAATCTGAGATTTTTTTTTGATTTTTTCTGATTATTTTTGAATAATGTTAATAATTTTATATTTTTTCTGTTTTTTTGTAATCGTAATCATTATATAATCACAAATTTTTCAACATTGAATTATATAGTCACTACGATTATTTCCAAAAACAATCAAATTGATTAGTAATTCTAATCGACAATTAACAGGTATGATTTTTATATATGCAATCATAACTTATATCTTATAAAAACTGATATACCATAAAATCCTAATGTACCCGCTGTTAGTGTATGTCTGAATCTTTGTCGTCTGCGAACAATGAAGAGTGTCTCAGTTTTTATTCATATTCATATTCATGGCACATCACAGTGCTTTCTGGAAGCACAGCCCACCTGGCAGCTTCTATTTGTGGCATGTGCGTCACGAGTTGAATGGCAGTTGAAAACAAAGACCCTATTTTTTGCTTTTGTTTTTCGCTTTTTCTTTTTTTGTGGCTACTGCAAACTGCAAACTGCAGCTGCCTATTACTGTGCCAATTAGCAGCAGCAGCTGAACTTTGCCCTTTGCACGGGTTGCACAGGTTGCAAGTAACAGGCAGTTGCAACAAATGCCGCAGGTGTCTCAATAAGGTTGCAACACTGGCCCAAATGAAACGCAGTACTTAATCTGGCTCAAGGTGCCATATTCCTGAAGTGCCTGAAGATAACAAAAGCGCACTCACAATTGAAACTCTTTTCACAGGTGGGCAAACATTGAAACCGAGTGTGAGTGTACTCAAAGTATTCACTTTGTTATGCAAGAGTATGTATGTGAATTATCGAATTCATCAAATGTTTGCATATTAATATAACAAACACAACAGGTGCGAAGAATCTGTTGATTGAGAGTTTTCTACTGGGAGATACCCTGTTAATAAAGTATCTTTAAGTTTCTTATATTTGCTTATTAAATAAATTTTAATGAGTCGACAAACAGATACTCTGTATCTATTAGATTAAACACTTAATACTACAACCGGATGTCTCCGTTTTTTACTTGCTCAACAGCAACAAATTTGCATTTTAATTACTGTTTCAATATTAGCTAACAACTTTTATAATTGAATTTAATAAATATACTTATTTATGGTAATGTAAATTGCACGTTCTTTGTATTTAAATGTATATAGGGTTTTTTTTACAGTTATCTAATAAAGCTTTATCTATTTATTTATAATTTATTTAAAAGGCTTTACGTGTGCTGGAATATATTTGCTGATCTGTGAGTTCCCAAAGCTCAGTTACCATCTGCAATATTTGCATTTTTTGACAGAGAAGAGAAGTTGAAAACTTCCATCACTGTCAGACGTGAATACACACGGATATTCAGCAAGTTTTAGTCAACTGCTATATTTTCAGTTAGTTGAGTGAGTTTTTTGGGCAATTCGTGAGTTGGTCATAAATTATAAGCGTTAGAAATGATTCCCCTTGAATGATGTGAGTGGATCGTGTTGTTGACCAAAGATCTTCGTTTAGCACTTGTATCTGAGGCTAATAAAGTTGTACACAGTGTTGACAGTTTAGCTTATTAAAAGCTAGATTTAGCATATTTTTAAAAGTTTATTTAATTACAGATATGCTGAACATTTGAATGGTGCACTTAAGCTTATTCTGCTTTTAATTTCTGCTATTATTCATTTTATTTTAAATTTATATTTTTATCTCTAGCTTTTTTTCAACTGTTAAGCGTCACGAAGTCTATAAATCATATATAGGCATACTGTATGCATTAACTGATTAAGTTGTTTGCTCATTACGTGATTTGTTTGTGCAGTTTGTTTACATGTTTTGATGTCACAGCACAGCACACACCCTGTATACAAGTCAAGCAGGTCTGAACGGCCATAACAATTGACAAATCTCAACAAATGAGCGGAAGAGAGATAGAGACAGAGAGAATGGTAAATTCTCTATGGACAAAGTTGTAGCTGTTAATTGTGTAGCCACAAATTGTGCTCTTGGCCAGATGAGTAACTAGTTGCCAAAGCAGACTCACTGTGTGTGTGTGTGTGTTGACTTTTAAGTAATTTACGTCTTAACTTGGCTCGGAGACATTTAATTGCCTGACACTGGCCTTAGTTGCACAGCCTGAAAACAACAAACGCAAATATATGCCGTAAACAAAAAACAGAAAAAAACTTGAACGTACTTTTTACTACTTAGTTCTATGCGGGCATACGGGTGTGTGTGTGTGTATAAGTGTGTGTGTGTGTGTGTGTGTGTGTGCTTTTGAATGTGCGTCAGACGATCACATCATCATTTAGCTAGCCAAAATAAAATTAACTAACTGTTACTGAGATTCAGTTGAATTGCAGGCCAATTGCAGCCAGACAACAGACATTACGTATACGCAGCGTAGAAACGCTTATTACTGTCAAATGCATTAAATATGAGCAATCGTGTAGTAAATGCCACTGCACACACTTCTCCTCTCACTCTCTCTCTCTATCTCTCTCTGTCTCTATCAGTGGAATTTAACAGACTTGAGCTTTGGGTTTCATTCTGCTTCGAGCAATAAACCCAGCAACAACTTTGACTGACATGCAATAGAGAAACTTGTTGTTGTTGTTGTTGTTGTCCGTGTTACTTTAGCTGTTGTTGACGTTGACGTGCTTGAGTCAATTATAAGACGAGACTTACTTGTACTGAACCGAACTGCATGCCATGTTTTGACTGGTAATTTTCTATAACTGCTCAAGAAAGGCGACTTTGAATACGAATACAACCTATACTGTTTTTCCCATATGATAGTAATTGCATAATTGATAATTGTACGAGTATAATTGATTTTTAAACATGCTTAAAGCACTTTAATTGTATAAACATGATTAAACAGTAAGCTAACTATCAAGCCAATATTGAGGTTTTGCTTAGAAGCGTTTAGAAAGCGGCTTTCATTTCAAAAATATTTGCATTCCTTTGACCGCAGCTGGCATCAAAATATAAATATTGTAAATCGTATTATGATATTGTGCGAAATACAGAGACGTTTAGCTCCACAAAAGTTGTTTATATTTGTTTATGCTTAAACAAAATAATGGAACTAATTTTGTATATGACAAAAATGTTAAGGCCCGTTTTTTCAATGTCTGAATAAGGTGTTTGATAACTATTGAAAATATATTTTGACGTAAAATGTGTAGAAATTACTGTCAAATTTAAAATTATATCATAGTTACAGTTTATATGTACATTGGAAAAACGGCCCTAAGTATTAAATATTATTTTCTTCAATAATTTCTAGTTGCAGTTTCTGAAGAAGGAAATGATTTTTTTTAAACAAAATTACATGAATTGTCTGGTTTTTTTTTCTTCTTTTACATCATATGTTAATACTTAATTTGATTAAAATTTTTTGAAATTCAGTTACTGCAATTTAAAAAAAAAAAAAACCCTGCTATCAAGTATGTTTTCTTAATTTTATAGCATTTAGAAATAATTTCATGTTTCCTACAGAGTGTTTGCTGTGTCGTTGACACTCCGATTTTCTTGGCTGTTTCTTTTGGAGTTCAGCCAACTCTTACGTGTGCTGGATTGGAATGAAAGAAGACGACGACGACGACGACGACGACGACGACTCCTGGTTGTCGCGTTTGTTGACGCTACACGCTCAATCCGCCAAACTGTTGCATAATCAATGCGAAATTCTCATTCTCATTCTCGCCCCCACAGGCCAAGGACTCCAACCTGACTGCCATATCGTGGTCCCTGGCTCCTCTTGTATCGTGTGCCACATACACATGCCATACTGTATTGTATATACATTCATATATTTATGTATAACTGTATATAATAGTTTAATATGCTTGTGCATGTGGTAAATGCGCTTGGCACGATACAAGCATTGACATTACGTATACGTAATATTGGCGTTTCGCTGGCATTGTCCTTAGCTTTGTGATCACTCTTGGCTAAAAACGAACCAAGTTGGGAAAGAATTGACAAGGCCAACTTTCAGTTTAGTACCAGTCAGCGAGAGTTCGTTCGATTTGTGTATCTTCGAATATTCGAAGCTTAATGCCAACGTCAACCATATAATTTCCTTGTTGTTGTTGCTATTATTATTATTCTTATTATTATTATTGTTGTTGATTTTGTTGTTTTGCCGTTCTGTTTATATTTATTTTGAATGCGTCATTCGTCGCGCTTTGTGGGCTCGGTCTCCGGTTCTTTTTTCAACACACAGTCGAAAACAATCTGAGAATTACGTGTACTTCGAATAAGCCAGGTTTTGTAATCGAACTTGATGTCACTTTGTTGTTTGGGCGGAAAAAAACAATTTAAATTGCCGCAATTTGTGGGCATTTAAACGCTGGCAAACTAGACAAATTGCTTTTACATAATGTATTAGAAAAATGTATATAGCACGCATAAATATATATATATCTACTATATATCGTTTAATTGTGTGCCTGCACATTTGCATTAACCGATAATTGATATAAAATTACTTGTTATTGTGGCAAATTCCACTCATTTCTTATTAATAAACATTATGGCAATCAATTGCATTGGGCGCGCACAGTGGGCATAACAAAGCAATTCTGGTTTAAAATGGTTCTTAGAAAAAGTTAAAAAAAAAACATTGGGTTTAACTTTTTAAAAGAACTAAAAACACAAACGTGAATTAAATTCACTGTCAAAACAATTACTTGACTAACTGTATACTAATACAATTTTGAATTCTTTTAAATTTCAATATAACTATAAACATTTTATTAAATTTTTTTATTATTCAACTTATACTTTAATTCTTACTTAATTGGTCAACTGCTCTTAGTTGACATTAAATAAATAAATAAATAATATAAATACAAAATAAAATGAATAGTTATTGACTATCTTTATGCTAAGCGTACACTGTGCCAATAAATTAATGAAGTGGGCTTTGCTAATGGACTTATTAACGGGTATATGTCTATCTGCCATTGCTCGACCGAGCGTATATCCTGTAAAAGGGATGTCAATAAAATTAGAACTTGATCAAAGGGTTAATACAATATCTATATGCACATCAAGTTAAAAGCATTTGCTAAGCAAATTGCAAAAGCACTTTCAAGCGAGGAATTAGATACACACGTTAATAATGGATCTATGTACATATGAACAATGCACATGTGTAAACAGAACAGAAAGAGAAGAGGGGAGGGAAAGAAGAAAGAAGAGGGTACAGTTAAAACTTGTCTCACTCTGGCAGTTAATCAGTCCCTCGGTGGGAGTTGCCCTTCTGTGTCTATCTATGTGTCTGTGTGTGTGTCTGTGTGTGTGTTGTGCACTTTGCTGCTTTGCCCTGAACACATGCACCTGGGCATTTACAAATGAATACGATATGACGGTATGCAGTTGTGGGTTTTGCCTTGGCTTGCTTTTTGGCTTAAACTCGTACCTCCAATAAAAAGTTGATTTTAATACTATAGCAACAACTAGAATAATCATTTATTTATTTATTGTACATACAACACATACAGTGGGCTAACACCTATTTTGATCCCTTACAAATTACAAATTTTAGGTGATTTTTTCTTTTAATAAGCAGCTTTGTTAATAAAATTTTATCTTTTTTATCTTGATTAATCAACAAAAAAAAAACATAGTTGAAAAATGTGTTGGGTCAAATCAGCTGTAAACCACTGTGCATACTCGTATGCATATTTGTGTAGTATGAATTTCGAGTGCATTTGCAACACCCACAACCTCAATTCTCTTACTCAATTATGGCTACCACTTACAGTTAGTTCGTTATTTTTGTCTCTCTCTCCGATCCAATCCGATGCTGCTGCTGTTGTTGCTGCTGCTGCTGCGGCTGCAGAGTTTGACGGCAGAAACGTTGCACAAGCTTTCGAAGGTTACTCTTTTGATACGTTACCAACACAGATATGTACGCGTATGTAGGTGTATATGTGAGTCTCTCAGTAATTTAAATGTGTGTGTTCGTGTGTCTGTTACTCTCGCAGCTTAAGTAAAGAACGCGCTTTGGCTATATTTGCCTATTGAGTCAAACATAAAAAAATAAATAAATATTGATGGTATTGTATAACTGGAATTAAAGCACAACTTGCTATTTAGTTTGTTGTCATAGTTGGCAGTTGGTATAACATTTATTTATCCACTTTTTTATGGCATTTCAATTTTCACGCACGAGTTTAGCGACGTTTTTTTTTTCAAAATGAAAACACCAAAGAAAAGCCAGGCATCATCAAAAATTCACGCACCTACACACCAACACTTACATACATACACACACGAATACGTAGTGGGTGGGGTGGAGGAGGAGAAGGGAGAGGGAGAGCGTAAAAGGAAAATGCGGTAGTCGGTGATAGGCGCGTTGTGTGTCAGGTAACTCTACGAGCGTGCATATGTATGTGTTGGTTTGCGTGTGTGTGTGTGTGTGTTGGTATTGCTGGAAATGAAAACTTGAATGCTTCTTTTTTTTTTGGGGGGCTTCTTTACGCACTTTTCTCAATGAATCAAACTCGAATTACAATTTACGCACTTGTTTTTCCTTTGTGTCTCACTTTGTAATATGGTTTTTCTTTCCGTTTAATTGCTTTAACTTTACTTTGTGCACTTTTCAGAATTTTTGTGTTGCTCTGTGTGTTTGTGTTTTGTGTGTGTGTTGCAAGTTAAACTGGCTCTGCAAGCTCGTCGCTCTGCCCACCGCTCGTCACGAATCCACGTTCGACACTGAAAGCTCCCCTCAAATATATTTTAAGCTTGGCGTTTTGGAGCTGGAGGCAGTGCTGCCATAAGTCGATGAAAAAACAAGGTGGCAAGCCCAGAATAAACTGTATTTTCATATTTAGCTCGTTTTTAATAAATTTTTTTTTGATATTTTTCTTAATTTGAAAGCAAAAATTTTAGAAAAAATTGCACACAAATTTTTTTTTTGATTTTTTGTCGATTTTTTTAGATTTTACTTAGAATTTAATACCAACTTCTCCAAGCGAAGGGTGATATGCACACAACATTATATAAAATAAATTTTATTATTTAAGAAAATTTTTAATTTTTTTGGTTTAGTGAATTAGTATTTAATTTAACAAATAATTAATTAAAAGCAGTATTAAAATCTAAGCGCTAAAAAATACCCAACAAACTGTGGCAGTTGGCGCACTTTGAGTTTAGCGCATGCGGCAGCCTAATCTGGTCTGTGTCAAAAGCTAATTGATATATGCAAAGCGCATGGCAGCGAAAGCTTTTGGTTGAGCGCTAAATTTTGAATTGTGTTTTGAAAAGCTAAATAGACATTTAATAGGTAATAAAGCTAGATACGATTAAGTTGTTGCTGTAAACGCAGTATACATTTAAAATAAAAATGTTAATCAGTCAAATTGATTAGTCTATGCAATAACTTAGTCATTTAATTCATTCATAAGACACACACCTGTTGCACATGCGGATGCTGCCAAAAATATCTATGAACACGACGGACGTATCTTTTTCGTAGCCTGTTTGAGTCGCGACAGCTTAATCAAAATGTATAAATCATAAATCATGCTCGCGGCAACAGAATATTTGTCATATTTTTATTTTTATATTTAAGCGCACTTATCAACATAGCCGGGTTCAAACACATACTTATGACACGGACTGTAGCCGTTGCTACAAACATTATACAATAAAGGAAAAAATAAAGACAACGAATTAAATGTTGGGCTGAGAGTGAAACCAACTGCAAAACAGGCGAAAGTTGTCCAGTTTCCAGTCAGATGAAGATGCAGCTGCAGCTGGAGTTTGAGTTTGAGTTGGAATTGCAATTGGTATTGCAGTTCATCATTGAGTTGTCCAGTTTGTAGCCTCGACTCTCGACTCCGACTCTCGACTCTGTCATAATCAGCAGATGTTTGCCCAGAAACAACAACAAATTAAACACACTACCACAAATTGGAAAGGAGGAAGAAACACAACGTCAATGGCCAAAGAGATTGTAAAGTTGAACCCATCGATAAGGATACAAATACAATAAAAATAAATCCATTGTAATATATTTTTGAATTTTTTTTTATTTTTCATTGATTTTATACTTTTTAGGTATTTTTTGTGTTGTTTTTATTGAAATTCCTTAGATCGCAAGAAGCGCACAGAAGTAATATGTATATGGTAAATTGTTGTTGTAGATACACATAATAATTAAGATTAATATTTATATAATGTAATAAGTATATATATGTATATATGTATTGTGTGTGTAGGTGTATGTAGGTGTGTGTTTAGTGTATCTTTGTGTGTGTGTGTATTAATTGGATACATATATTTGTATATATATAAATTGTATTGTATAATTAGGCATAATTATAATATTATATACAAATCTCAATAGATTGTTGATTGATTTGATTTTTCTTTTTTGTTTTTGATTTAAAAATTATAACTCTGTATTCCGTATTGTTTTTTTTTTCTTGTTTTGTTTTCTTTTGATTTATTGTATAAATTTTAAATGTACATGCTATGTTTGAAAAAATGTCCACGTTTTCTCTACACACTTACAGACTATTCGCTCTATTTATCAGCTTCAATCTTCTTCAATCTTCCTACTTTTACTAAGCCTATAAAACTAGTAATATATGCATGTAAATGTGTATATGTCCGTATATGTATATACATATATATTTTATCTTTTATCAAAATATCATGCAGCCAGTTGTGAGCAAAGTTTCAAAATGTTTTTGATTGTGATTCGTCAGTTTTTTTGATTTTTATATTTTGTTTTTTTTTTTTTGGTTTGGAATATGTAGGATATACATATGTATACACACACTTTTATACACATTATAAACATTATTATGTCACATTATTTAAACTAAAGTTAATACAATACAAAAATTGAAAACACAATTGCTTGTCGCAAAATGTTACAACTAAATTCAAAAAGTACACAAAAAGTAAAACGCCAAAATCTGGCTTACAGTACAGTATAAACCAGCGGTGGGCACGCAGTGGCTCCGGGAGCATCGGCTGCTCCCAACTTGGTTAGACTCTAATTTCGTGCCCATCGCTGGTATAAACGGTTAACAGTTGCCGTTAACAGCTACACATAATGTTAATGTTAGTGTTAAAGTTACAGTGTTTATAGAGTTAACAGGAAACATAGATAATTTGTTGTTGGACTTGAATTTGTCTTTCATTGATTATTCAATTAAATATAGTATATATATATTGTACATTTAATTTTTGTTTAGTTTTCTTTTTTTCTAAATATTATTTTCTGTTCCGGAACTTACATAGAATTCTTTCGATTATAAATATTGTAGATAGATAGATAGTTAGTTAGATAGATAGATGTATGTATGTATGTATGTATATATATATAATATGCGTTATATGTATATCAGTTGAATCATTCATAAATTATCACCCAGCAGATTTAACAAACAAACAAAACGAACAAACAAACAAACAATCAATATTCATTCACACACATCATCACATAACATCGCAATCAATCAATCAATCAATCATGTGCACTTGTTGCTGCTGTTAAACTTCACTAGATACAATATTATTTTGTTTATTAACTACAGTTTACAGTTTTACAAGCATAATTAGAAAACACACTCTGTTAGAAAAGTTTTTTCCTACTTTCTTCATTTCTGTCGGCAACTTTTTATAAAAATGTGCAAGTAAAAAAATTATACATATATTTATTACTGTATTTATTTTTGTAGTGTTTTGTTTAGAGATTTTGATTTGCGTTTTCAGTTTGGACACTGTAAATTTTCGATTGCATTTTCATTGCACTTTCAGTTTTCAGTTTCATTTTCAGTTTCAGTTTTCACGCTTTTCCATTGAGCAACGTCTTATGCTGAGATACATTTAGTTACGGTTTTTCTTTTTGAAAAAAGTTTTTAAAAAAATGAATCTAATGATTGTACAACAGTTAGTTCTACAGTTACAATTAAGAGTTTTACATTTAAATCAAATATAAATACAATTTTTTTTTCATTTCTCAGCTAAAATTTGACTAATAATATTAATTAATTAATTATTTACATTATGTCATCATTTTTGCCTTTCAATCTTATACATTTTCTAGTATTTTTTTGTTAAGTATTTTTTTAGTATTTTTTTTTCTTTCATTTAGTATATTTTACGTAGATAATTTGATTGGAATTTCGATGCCTTCAAAAGCAATGCAAACAAATTCAGAGCAAAAAATTCTACAGTGTCTTGGAGGGTTGAAAGGGGGCGGGGTTTTGTGGGGGGGACTTACAATTGAGCTGAAATCGATCAACAGCAAATTGAATAATAAAAAAGAACAACAAATTTTTGTGTTTTTGTGTGTTTTTTGCGCCGCAATTTTTGCATGTTTTTTTTTCTCTTTTTTTTATTACAAAATCAATAGTTTAACGTGTAATGCTTTGGAAAAGGGGGGCGGGTGTTGGGGAGGGGGGAGAAAATATAGTTGTACAAGTTGCAAAGTTACAAGTTGTTGTTGTTGTTTGGTATACAAGTTCTTTAAGAGAGTTTTTTTTTTCGTTTTTTCAAAAAATGCGTTTTTTGTTACAAGATAATTTTTTTTAGCGGCGCAAAAGTGAAAAATATTTGGAAAATTGTTGTGTGTGTTGTGTAGTGTGTGTATAGTGTGTGTGTATAAATGTTTATATAAATTTCATGGCTTGTTTCCAGACTTTAAAGTGGAGGTGTTTTAGTTGTTGCTGTTGTTCTGTCTAGTTTATATATATTTTTTTAACTTCTTCTGCTCTTCAATGCCTCCATCTGCTCCGCATCCATTTCTCCATCTAAAAGCGGCTTCAGTCCTCTTTTTGCAGTTACTTTTTGTGGCTAATTAGAACATAGATTTTATAACAACAAACAGTCTGTACATTTCTCAAGTTGCTGTTGTTGTTTGCAATTCAAAGATTCGTCACATTTATATATGAGTTTTCGCCCAACAGCAGCAATTTGGGCGCTGAACCATCGTGTGGATAAAAATATGCAAATTGCCCACTGTAGGTGTTGAAAAGTTGCTGATTAGGCAGATGTTGCTGTTGTTGTTGCTGAGGTTGTTGCTGTTGTTGCTCTAGTTGCTGCTGCTGCTGTTGCTGCTGCCTTTTCTGCTGTTGCTGCTGCTTTTTCTGTTCCTTTTTCTGCTGTTGTTGCTGCTGTCTGTTGCGTTTGTATTGCTGCTGCTGCTGCTGTTGTTGCTTCTGTTGTTGCTGCTGTTGCAGACTGTAAAACTGCAAATTGTTGATCTGCATTTGCTGCTGGGTCAGCACCAAGCTGCCTGTGGCTGCCACATCATCTCCATCTCCATCATCATTATCATCAATATTATTATTATTATCATTATATTTATAATCATTATCCTGCAATGCCTTTGCTCTATTGTTGCTAATGCTATTGTTGTTGCTGTTGTTGTTGTTGGTGTGTTGCTGCTGCTGTGATTGTGGATCGTATGGTTGTTGCTGCTGTTGCTGCTGCTGCTGCTGCTGCTGTGGCTGCACCAATCACGTGCTCAGCCAGGTGGAGTTGCAGGTGCAAATGGTGCTGGGTATCACAGGTGCATAGTAAACGCCATTGGCATAAATCAGACCCGGCGGACCCGCCTGTATTTGTATCGTCTGTGTGGGCGTGGCCTCAGTTGCTGCTGTTGTTGTTGCTGCCGCTGTGGTTGCTACTGTTGTTGCTGTTGCTGCTGTTGTTGTGGGACTGCAACAGATTGTGGCATTTGTTGGCGCTGCTTGTTGCACATAAATTGTCTGTGTTTGCGGCGTTTGTGTTGGCGTTGAAACTAAAGCTAAAACCGAAGTTGCCTCAAGTTGTTGCTGTTGTTGTGGATGTTGCTGTTGCTGGTGTATATAGTGATGTTGCTGGTGGTGGTGATGATGATGATGTTGCTGCTGCTGTTGATGATGTTGCTGCTGTTGATGATGTTGCTGCTGTTGATGATGTTGCTGATGTTGTTGCTGCTGCTGTTGCTGATACTGATGCTCCTGCTGCTGCTTCACCTGATTGGCCAGCGAATGGATGAGCAACAGTGTCTGCCGACGCTCGTGGCCCATCAGACACACCGTGGACATCTCCACCACGTTATATAAATGCATCAGATACTCATATTGCAGCGGCTCCTCCTCGATGCCCCAGAAATGATTACGCAAATATGCCTCCAATTTAGTTGTTTGCGTATTGATATCGGGAAAATCGATAAAGAACCGTGAGCACATATAGCGTTCCAATGTCTTGATCAGCTGCGAATTCACGGCCGTATAATTGCGCACCAGCAGATTACAGTACTTGAGCAATCCACCGCCACGAATCTCCTCCGGCTGTCGTGTTGAGATCAGTTTCTTTTGCAAGTGATACAGTGCCTCCTGAAAGTCACCGTACACCGATTCGCCCACCACCGTGGGATAGAAATTCTCCGAAATGGGCAACTGGGCGCAATCGTAGAACAACAACAACGAGTCCAACACAATTTGGAATGAATCGACAGAGAATTCAAATTGTCGTCGCATTGTGTCCACGAACTTCAGCTCGACATTCTTGTGACCTGGGGAATTCCCTAGCGAGATGAGGGACCAGCGATCGCCGTCATTGTTGTTGTTCACCTTGACCATCTTGCCCACGTAGGCCTCCTTGAGGGAACAGGTGTAGATGCGGCGCTTGCAGACGCCCTCGGGCATCAGGTCGAGCAGCGTGTTCAGCACGGCCGTCTTGACGCGATCAAAGACACGCGGCGAACTCAACTCGATGGCAAAGATCAGATCCAGATCATTGTACGGCTGATCCTCGCTGGCCAGCACATGGCTGGCGGCACCGCCGTTCAAGCGTATGTCCTTGACCAGGACACCAGCTCCGCCACTGTTCACGTCCGCCTCCAGCTTGCGACGCACCATCGTCACCAGATCCTTGAGCGTCACCTCCAGCGTGGGGAAGTTGCCACGACCGTGGATGGCCACCTTCTCGTCCATGACGTCGTGCAGCTTGCGCACCTGCTCGAACGACAGCACGGCCAGACGTTGTGTTCCGCCCGTGTCCACGCTCTCCAGCGATCCATGGTCCGAGGTCGAAGCGATCGATGACCCGGAACTGGGCGACGGCGGCGGCGTCTCGGTGCCTCCGTCCGAGTGGAAACCATCGTCGATCTGGTATACGTCCATTCTGTTGTTCCTCTGCTGATGGAATAACGGTTCGGCGGCTCCGTCTAGTGTCCCGCACTGCAGACGGGCAGACAGACGCAGAGGAACAGAGATGAAATGAAAAGAAAGCAAAGAAAACAAAAACAATTCGTTAGTTTAGGAATGCAAATATTTCATTTTACACACATTTTTCACATGGATGGAAACAAATTTGAGAGCAAAAAGAAAAAGGCAAAGCTTGTTTGGATGTGTGTGAGATAAAAGGATGAATATTGAATATGTTGAGTACTGTGATAAAGCTTATTCTAAAGCAGAGCTTTAAGTTTAATTAAAATGAGTTCCTCTCAAAGCTTTCACCTGCTTTAAAGAGAAGCTTTCAGCAACATTTGAAAGAAGTTTTGAGCTGCTTTTAACAAGAAAGCTTTCAGCTACTTTTCAAAGAAGCTTTTAGCTACATTCGAAAGAAGCTTTTAGCTACATTCGAAAGAAGTTTTCAACTGCTTTTGATAAAAGGATGAATATATATAGAGTAGTGTGATAAAGCTTATTCTAAAGCGGAGTTTTAAGCTAGATTAATATGATTTTCTCTCAAAGCTTTCAGCTGCTTTTGAAAGAAGCCTTCAGCTGCTTTTGAAAGAAGCTTTCGGCT
>JBAMBL010000787.1:0-16562 GCA_037043405.1 Drosophila subquinaria
ATGCACATGCAGTGGCAGAGGGAGGCCAAGGCAGCAGCAGAAAAATGCGAGACGAGCCCCACGAACGCCTCTTAAATCGACCATCAATAAAAATTGTATGCCAATCTCGTACACACACACACACACATATGAATGCATGTATGCAAACTTGTTTCCGATATGTGAGCAAAGAGTAAACTGTTATACGCCAGCAAGAGCAATTACCAGCAAGGGCTACAGAATGGTTCCAAAAGTGAACAGTCAGCCGATGGCGACATTCGGATGAGCTGCACTAGGGATGGCGATATCCAAAATAGTGACGATATTGATATCCAAAATAATATCGTATATAATATCATATCGAAAATATCATATCGTAGTAAATATCGTAAATATCGCCATGAATATCGATAAAAACGATATTCTTATGTTTTCAACAAAAACATCAAATTTTATTGAATACAGTTTGTTCAATTAATAACAATATTTATTAATTCACAAATTAAATAAAGAAATGCTTCTTAAGCAGTTTAAAAGGAAAGAGAATATCAGAATTTCAAAAACTTAAAACTTGCACCGAACAGAAAGTGAGTGCACTTCGAAATAAATAAATAATCACGTTTAAAAATGATTTAAAATTACTTAATTTGGCATATTGGAAATGTGTAACGCGAACGCACGATGCAACCAGCATCACCGCTCACAGAATAGAAGGGAAAAACGAAAATTTTGAGATGATATGTATTTTTCGATATATCGAATTAAAGCTCGATATATCTAAATGGTATCGCATTAATTATCATATCGTCTCCTGCTTGGATATCGTTAGTAAATATCGATATAGTATCGATATCGCCATATCGATACCCATCCCTAAGCTGCACTGTAGAGCACTCTGCCTCAAGAATACATTTCTTATGGGATTGCCGGGCAATAATATAACCACGACTACGGCTTGTTTGTTTACCAACATTTTCAATTGTAAACTAGCCACACATTAGTTAATTACACAAAGAGTTAACGCCTTGCATTTCAAGGAAATTTAATGACTTTATCATGCCGCCTATGCAGTGTACTGTGCACAGTGGCTTGCTGACGATGGCAATAAGACAAATGCCTATAACCACACGCACACCTGACCGCTCTTTTCACGCTCTCTCTCTCTCTCTCTCACGCTCTCACGCGATTGTTCGTGGGGAGAAGAGTGTGGTGACGCTGCCGTCTCTGCCTGCTGCCAGCGTCGCTGTTCAGAGTCCATTCATGAGGCGCTCAACAAAAAAAAATTATGCTCTCTTACTCTTATTTTCGACTATTCGACTGGCGCTTGCTCTCTGCCACGATATGCGCACAGACACATGCATACATACATAGACACGACATGAGTGTTATATACAAAAATGTATCTTGAACGCAGGCCCAGCAGAAACCGTTGCCCGCTCCAATATGAATTGTCAATTTTGACCTTCAAGGTTCCTTCAAAGTACACGACGCGCACACACACACAGGCACATGCAAACGACGCACAGACGCCGACGGCGACGACGGCAGCGCGCGCTCAACGTCGGCAGCGTCAGAGTAAAGCAACTGACGAAGCTCCACGGAGAATAATTCCGTAACAACGTTTCACAGCAGTGGACGCGTGCAGCGGACAAAAATAAAACGGCCGAAACAAAAGAAGTATAGCAAAAAATACAAGAAAAAAAAATAAAACAGTTTGTGACTCGGAAACAACGCAAAGTCAACTAAAAGCGAAAATCGGCAAAGAAACAAAAAAAAAAGCTACAAGGCGAAGCTAAATAAATAAAAAGAGACAATAAAAACGCGAGGTGGGCAAAAGCGCGTGTGAAGGAAAACATTAGAAAAATAAAAAAAAATAATAAGGTTTTTTTTTTGTGGGTGCTTTGTGCCTGTGACGACTGCTCGTTGACTGCCAAACAAAAGAGAACTGCAACTACAACTGTAACAACTGTAAAGTGCAATTACAAGCACTAACAACCACAACAACAACAACAACAACGAGATATGGATCAAGAGCAGCAGCTGAATGGCGCGATGCGCAACGTGTCTATAAATACCAACGGACTAGCCACAAATCTCAATGGCCACAGCAGCAGCAGCAGCAGCAGCAAAGGCGGCAGCGACGAGACGGACAATGTGAGAGTTCACTCTGGTGCTGCAGTCAGCGGTGGCAGTGGCAGTGGCAGTGCTGTCGGAACGAGTAGTAAAGCGACAAATGCAGCGACAGCAGCGACTGCGACTGCGACGGCAGCGAGCGCAACAAATGCAAATGCAAATGCATTTCAAATACAAACAGCGAGTGCAGCGGATAAAAAGAAAATGGTGTACGAGTTATGTCAGCAACTGTTGCTAACGGACGAGCAGGTGCAGGAGCTAACGTATCGCATATTGCACGAGCTGAGACGTGGACTGGCCAAGGATACGCATCCCAAGGCGAATGTCAAGTGCTTTGTCACCTACGTCCAGGATCTGCCCAATGGCAATGAGCGGGGCAAATTTCTGGCCCTCGATCTGGGCGGCACCAATTTCCGTGTGCTGCTCATTCACTTGCAGGAGAACAACGACTTCCAGATGGAGTCGCGCATCTATGCGATACCGCAGCACATTATGATCGGGTCGGGTATCCAACTGTTCGATCATATCGCCGAATGCCTGTCCAATTTCATGGCCGAGCATAATGTGTATTCGGAGCGTTTGCCATTGGGATTCACGTTCTCGTTTCCGCTGCGGCAATTGGGTCTGACCAAGGGATTGCTGGCGACCTGGACCAAGGGATTCGATTGTGCCGGCGTTGTCGACGAGGATGTTGTCCAGCTGTTAAAGGACGCGATCGCCAAACGCGGCGATGTCCAAATCGATATCTGCGCCATTCTCAATGACACGACGGGCACGCTGATGAGCTGCGCCTGGAAGAATCACAGCTGCAAGATCGGACTGATTGTCGGCACCGGCTCGAATGCCTGCTACGTGGAAAAGGTCGAGGAGGCGGAACTCTTTGATGGCGACCATCGCAAGCCCCATGTCCTGATCAACACCGAGTGGGGTGCGTTTGGAGACAATGGTGCTCTCGATTTTGTGCGCACCGAGTTCGACAAGGATATCGACAGTCACAGCATCAATCCGGGCAAGCAGACGTTCGAGAAAATGATATCGGGCATGTATATGGGCGAGCTGGTGCGTCTGGTTCTCGCCAAGATGACCCAGAACGGCATCCTCTTCAACGGCCAGGGATCCGAGGTGCTCTTCACCCGCGGCCTCTTCTTCACCAAATACGTGAGCGAAATCGAGGCCGATGAGCCCGGCACTTTCACCAACTGCCGCCTGGTGCTGGAGGAGCTCGGCCTGTCCAATGCCACCGATGGCGATTGCGCCAACGTCCGCTACATCTGCGAGTGCGTCTCGAAGCGGGCGGCGCATCTGGTGTCGGCGGGCATCGCCACGCTGATCAACAAGATGGACGAGCCACATGTCACGGTCGGCGTCGATGGCAGCGTCTATCGATTCCATCCCAAGTTCCACAATCTGATGGTCGAGAAGATCACGCAGCTGATCAAGCCCGGCATCACGTTCGATCTGATGCTCTCCGAGGATGGATCCGGGCGTGGAGCGGCGCTTGTTGCGGCCGTTGCCTGTCGAGAGGATTTACTCAATAGCAAGTAAACGATTGTTAACGTTATCGTTATCGTTATCGTTATCGTCATTGCAATCGAAATCGAACTCGAATTCGATTCGGCAACAGATACAGATTCGGAATCAGCGTCGCAGTTGCTAAGTAAACAAACAAATCAACCCAATCAATTGACTTCGAAATTCATTCGAACTCGAATTCGAATGCAAATCCATAACGCGACATTAAACAACAAAAAATGAGTTAGTTTCCTTTGTGGCCGCTGCGGGGGACAACCCCCACCCACCGCCAGGTGGCGCCAGCGCAGCGTGCTTCTTATTAGTATTTAAATTAGGCAAGTTTTAGATAAAACAAAAAATAAACGATAAACGTAATAAGAACGAAAAAAAAATACAAAAACAAAAACAACAATTAATGGAATATGTATGCTTCAGCAATTGTTTTTTGTAATCTCCTGTTTTCTGTTTTCCTTTCACTTTTTGTTACATTTGCTCATAATACTTAAATTAAATAAATTATTTGCATGCTTCAGTTAAATGGTTAAATGATCGATTCTCGATTTTGTTATAAGCAATCAACAAACTATTGTTAATATTTACATATATTTTAGACACCGTAACACTGACACATGCAATTTGTTATTAAAAATATGAGAGCAAAAAAGTTAAACGAATTTTGTCGATTACGAATTGGTATCTCCGCATAAGAGAAACAGAGACAGAGAAAGCAGAAAAGAGGAACAACGTGCGCCATCGCCAAAAAGTGTTATACTGTGCTACAAGCATTGCATCGTCATCCTAGAACAGGACAACAAGACACATTGTTAATGGAATTTAAACAAAACTACTAAAAATGTAAAGCAAGAAAGATAAACTAAAATTACAAAATAAATTAAATACTAAAAAAAAAACACAAAGACACTGAGAAAAACAACAAAAACAGCATGTGTATTTTGTTGTAACTGTAAATGTTTATAGCATACATAAATTGTGAAGCGATATATGATAGTTTACAGCCTATTAGCCACTATATTGATTATAATCCTAATCTAAATCTATACTTTTCTTTCTCACTCTCTCTCTAATTGTTTCTGTATATCTTTTTTTTTTTTTTTTGTTACTAACGTTTAAGCAGCTAAACAATTGTTTTATATTGTTTCTATATATGTACATACATATATATTTATGTATAATGCACATGTGAGTTAAATGCCTAGTTTAGTGCTTAATTATTATGTAGTTTTAAATGTTATTAAAGAAGAGAGTCCTAATTATACGAGACAACCTTATACATATACACTAAAAATGAATGATGAAAAAAGAAAAAACAGCAAATAAAATATTAAGAAAATTGCATCATTTTTTCACCTGCTAGCTGCAAGCGTACTTCATTTTTGCCCTACTTTTAGTTTATCTGTTCTTTTTTTTCAGTTAATTCTATTTGGTTACTTAACACATTTCTTTCATTTTTTAAGGTAAATCTTTAGCAACTGCGCGCAGGCGACGCATTGCTTGTTGAAAACAATTTAAGGAAAATAAACTAAAGAAAATCAAAGAAGAATATATCCAATTTTTTTGTCATGTATTTTTAATAAAAATTAGCCAAGCAAAGCGATACAAATGTCAAAAAACAAAACATGAATAATTAAAATTATAACAAGAAATTAACTTGAGAAAAACTAATGTTTCTATTTTGTCATGAAAATGTAAAATAAACTTAGCCACGGATGAATTCCTTAGTTATCAATACAAGCAAATAAAATGACCATCTGACTAAAAGTACGAGTACAACCAAGACGATGATGAGGTCGCGATCAGACCCAAAACTGAATGCAGCTGAAAGTTCAAGCTAAGCATCATTAAAAAACAGCTGAAAGAAATAACAAAATAAATAGATACTAATAAGGACAACAGATCAAACTATTTAAACTGATTTCGAATGAAAAATGAAAATATAAAAGATACAAAAAAAAAAAAGCAGAAAATGCGAAACAATATGAAAAACCCCACAAAAAACCAAAGCAATTCAAAAGTGTTTCAATTTCTTTTGGGACGGGATCTTAAGATCAGAATCGGAATTTGAATTGAAATGCGAAGCGACGCTTTCAATTGACATCGCCAATTGAAACCCTATGACAATAATAGTAACAACATAAAAAAGCGTCTGCTTTATATATATTTGTTTATTAATCTAGACACAAACAAATAATAATAATAATAATAACAACAATGCCAGTAACTGTAGCTATTCAATCGAAAATGTCCGAGCCCATTTCGTGGCTCAACTTAATTGAAAATTGAAAATGATTCAATTCGTAACGTTTGACGCATTTGAATTGCAGTTTACGATCGAGACGAGTAATGTGGGACTGTGGATATGTGATAGTGCGGTGGTGCTGTGGTGATGCAGTTTGCAGCTCATGCATGATGTAAATACAACGAACCCAGCCCCACACATTTTGAGACAGTGTTCAAATAGATTGATTTATTGTTGTTTGATTTGTTCTCCGTCGTTGTTGATTTTGCCACAAGTCTCCGCTTATAGTAGAAGGGAGAAGGGAGCGTGGAAGGGGGCAAACGGAGCTGGGAACTTTCGCAAGTTTCGCGAAAGTTGTTTTTAGAATTGCCAACCACATGTAAATTCCCCAGACTCGGACAAGAAACTGCTTCGCTTCTGGATTGGAAAAATACATAATATGTATACATACAGTTGTAAAAGCAAGTATCTTAACAAAAATTTAATGCTAATGTACAAATGTTTTTCTGTTTGGTCAAAATAATTACTTGACTAAGTGTAATGTATGCATATAGCATGCCTTATAGACTTACAGATACAGAAATGCACAGCTCACGTTTCATTTAAATATCAAACGCAATAAAAACTAAATTCAAATGCAAATTACAATACTACGACGCGATTGCAGTTTCGCTTTGCAGGCGAAACTTGTTACCCGTCTCTATGTATACCGAGTGGGTATTATTATTCATCCAATATTTCATCGGAGCAAACCAATCTGACAAACAGGCAGATACGCGGCGTATACGCAATAAACATTAGAATCGACGCAAATGGAATAATTCCAGAAATTGAAAACGCCTTTTTTCTGATTACATTTCCAATTGAAATTTTAGTAGGTCAGAAATGTACGTTAATTGATGAATTTTATGTCTAATTAATTAATTGACGTGTTCTGACTTTCACTTTCGCTTGAATTTCGCTAAAATATGCAAATCATGCATTCCGAAAAGATTCTTAGGTACACATTTTATTTTAATACTTGCAGCGCTGGGAGACTAAATAATATTAATTTCTAAGCAAAAGAAATTTTTTTTTAAGAAACAACAATTGTAATAAAGCTTTATCAATCTGTGTAGTCAACAGTCGTGAAAGATACCCCCAATAAACTAAATACATAATGTCAGCTAATCTACAATACTTGAATATCTACACCCCATCTTATATACAGTTTGTCAAGTAATTGTTTGCAAAGCCTTAAAAATGTAATATTTCGACTTTAAATAAGAAAATAATAGCTTATTATATATATTTGGAAAGGTCATTTAATTTTCGTTCAAATGATGCAAAAATTTCCTTAACCCATTAAGTACCCATTAAAATATTCGAATTTTAAAAAAGGTCTACTTTTTCAACTTTTTTCCTCGATTTTTTCCAAAAAATGTTGGGATGCAAAAAAATTCTGGAAACAATTCTAAGAGTAACTGCAAAAAAAAATTTTTTTGCTAGTATTTTTTAGAATTTTTTGAAAGTTACTCTTAGAATTGTTTCCAGAATTTTTTTGCATCCCAACATTTTTTGGAAAAAATCGAGGAAAAAAGTTGAAAAAGTAGACCTTTTTTAAAATTCGAATATTTTAATGGGTACTTAATGGGTTAAGGAAATTTTTGCATCATTTGAACGAAAATTAAATGACCTTTCCAAATATATATAATAAGCTATTATTTTCCTATTTAAAGTCGAAATATTACATTTTTAAGGCTTTGCAAACAATTACTTGACAAACTGTATATATTTTGTAAATTATATATATATAAAATACATTTTTGTGTATAATCGTCTCCCAGAATCTAGACAAACATATGTACATATGCGTCAGTGGGCAAGAAGCGAAGAAACTACAATTATTTATCAGCAAATACTTTGACAATTTGTTATTTTGTTGCTTTCTGTTTTATTTATTTGAAATTCTCTATTTTGTTTCTATTTTTTTTTTTGTGATCTTGAGTTAATTTAGCGGCAATTTAACAAATATGCTTTGTGTGTTGTTTGGCTGTAAAAAAAATATACAAATAATTATAAATAAATATCTAAATTTAAAGACCACTATCGTTAGTTTTCTCGGGCATCTTTTATTTTCATTTTCATGTAGTCAGCATAGAATGAAAACAAAATACGCAATTGACAATCCAAACGTAAAACGTAGAACACAAAACGCAGAACGAAGAGAACGGCGAATTGAGAGTTTAGTTTTGCGATTTTGAGTGGGTTTTGCGATGGGCGACAGAGTGACAGACAGACAGACACGCCCACTCACTGTAGCAAGGGGCGCTCTCTACAGTCTGACTAAAGTTAGTGTATATTTTGTTGAATATTTGTTTATCTATGAACGATCATAATCTGGACACTCTTAAATCTACATCCAAGCAAATATTTTATATCTAAGTTTCTTAGAAATATATCAAAAACTGTTTTCTAATAAGCAGCAACAAATCTATAAAATTATTTAATGAGCAGATTTCTAACTTTTTTCGAAATCTATCTAAATATTGTTTTCTATCTTTCCGGGGTGTAATTTTTTTTACCCATGTGTTAGTTAAAGACATGTCGAAACGGTTGACAGTCTGGCAACTCTGGACAGCAGTATTTTGTATTTCAGTTAATAACCTTAAATCATCATTTCCGTATTATACATTTTATACAAATCTTAAAAAAGAGAACAGACATTTTGGCGCATTTTAATCAACTTTTAAGATCAAATTAGCTATTTTACCCCTTGAAATTCTGGCAACACTGCTGCTGGCAGATTGAATTTTTCAATTCTCTGCAGTGTCTGCTCTTTTGCTCTCGCTCTCTTTCTTCCTCCTTAGGCACTCTCCTGAATTGATTATCTTTACTTGAGTGCCGGTTATGCAAATGCTAAGCAGTGTTGTCAACCCAGGTATTTTCCCGTCAGATAAAGAGTTTAACGGCGGGAATTATAGCAGGTTTTATTATAGTGTTTACACAACTACGGGAAACATTTTAAGTTAGTATTAATTTATATTGTGTACAATATTTGTAGATTCCATTACAAGTACTTTTTTAAAGGCCTAGTAAAATACTTTTTCCTATCCATGAGATACATTTGGGACACCACTGATTTAAACGTTTAGATACTTGTTATTGACACAATGCTCTTTAGTACAAATTGCATCTACAAATTAACGCTAGATTATTATTGTAGTATAAGTATTTATAATAGGCATTTTTTTTTTTTAGTATCGATGAAAAAAAATAATCATTAAGTTTAATTCTGGGTCTCCTGCACCTCCTGCAAGAGGCTTTACGATCTACATAAGTGTTTATACAGCCGGAAAGGACTGTAGATCTACACATACATACATACATATATGGTTTAAACTTTAAAGGGTCGAAATGATCTTAAGCCTGTTATATACATTTGCATAAACCATTATACCCAGTATGTCTATTTTTAATTAGCGCAGGGTGAAAAATAACCTAAATACCATAAAAACCTTTTTTTCCAGGCTTCTTTGAAAATATCTAGCTACTTCTAGCTATTTGTAAATGTTGATACAGCTTTTTAAGGCGCTGAAGAGTTGACAGCACGGATGCTAAATGCAATTTGTTTGAAAGTGTGAAAACGCAAACGAATCATGTGAGTGCCAACAACAACAAGAGCAACAACAGCAACAAGAACAAGATCACAACTGATCGTATAGAAAGTGAGCAATCAGCGATTGCCGTTGTTGTAGTTGTTGTTGCTGTTCGTGTTGTTGTTGTTACTGTTTCTCAATCACGCGACGCAGCGCGATGCAGACAACGCAAATTGCAATAGCCGCAATAACAACAAAAACAACAACAACTGCAAACTATTAGCAATTAGTTTACTTGAACATATCAGTGTATAAATGTTTGTACACACATTCATATATACATACATATATACATAAATGTGTACAAGTGCATAGCGAGATCGGAAAACTTGTTTTCAATACGACTAAAGTATTTCAAATGTTTTTCACCTGTTGCAACCAAACAAAAATGTCGCAGAAGCGGATAGATAAATAGATACCTACATATGTATGTATCTACAAACATACATACATACATGCATTCAAATATACACAGGCATAGAGGCCAAAACAAAGACAAAGACGGAAATGAATTTCGTGTGCCCAGTGGAGAATTAGCATAGTGAAAATGTACATATGTACATATGTTCACTCACTGTTAACGACAGTCCACGCTAGTGACAAAGTAAATTTGTACACACAGTTATGGTCAAAAGTCTTGGCAATTTGCCGATCTCGAATTATTGTCCTAACTTTTATTCTTATCTATACTTGATAATTATTTCTTTATCTAAAACTTTGATTTTGCTATTAAGGTAGTGTTTAATAGCTGATATTAAATATTTTGAAAAAAAAATTTCTATACTGGATTTTATTTAAAAAAAGCTCTTCAAGAAAACTAATTTCACTTTGGGGAAAAATAAATTTACATTGTCTGGAATAAGGTACACACATATGTAAATGTAAATGTACGATCAAATTGAACTGAAACTTTAATGACGTCAGCTCACGTGAATGCATTGACTATATAATCTCTATATAGAGACCGTACTAGCAATTAATACCGCTGAACTCTTTAAATATAGCTAATGCAAACATTGGCCAATTAATATGGTCGATAACAATTCTTATCGCAAATTTCCAGTAGCACTTCTTTAGCAATCAAATTGCTTTTTGCACTTTACATATAAAGTAGATAAAATATTTGTACAGTTTGTCAAGTAATTGTTTCGACCAATTAAATATGTATGTTACTTTTCTTGATTTTTTATTTATTTTATTCTTATTTATTTATTTATTTTTTATTGAGATTCTTAGTAACTGTCGAGTAATTTAAATACAATTTTGTTTAAAATTTTTGTCACATCCGTTCCGACCAATCTCGAAAATTCATAACACCCACAGATTTAAAAATATATATGTAGCTTCTTGGTGACTAACTTTTTCTATTATTATTATCTATCATACTGCTGAATTTCAACAAAATTGGATAAGTTCAACGCTGTATATGGTTGTTTTAAGTTTTTAAACAACTCAAGCGCCTAAAAATATGTAACGGGTATTTTATAGTCGGGTTCTTGTCGATAACCATTCCTGATTTCGTGAATCCCGATTTTTATTATAATCTGAGCTACTTGAACAGCCAAGAAAAATTGAATGGTGGTTTAGGAGAAAGATCATTAAGACTCCGCTCGGATGGAGCGAATTATTATAATCGGTGCATGACGGGAAGAGAAAAGATAGGAGCTACTAATTACAGACAGACAATCATGCAGACGGACAACAGAAACAATTAAGCGGCTTCAAATTGGTCACTGGGTCGCAACTGCTTGCCAAAAACAAAGCAAAAAATGAACTGATCGAATGCGCAACTAGACAATACCACGTGATTTAGCTTGCGAGTATCTAACGTAAATTTATGTGAACTGAACATATGTATGTATATTCAAGAAACTTTTATATTTGTGAATTAAAATCAGATTAAACGTTTTTTTCTCTAGGATTTTGAGATCCAAGATGGTAAAACATTAATTTTATCTTAGGAATAAACTAAGTTACCCTTTAGTCAAGTTTTTAACCAGTATACAGGGTATTAACAGCAACAACAGTTCAAAGCTGCGACGCTTTTTTGTTTTTGTTGTTGATTTCTTTGAATGATTGCCGTTATTATTTTATTACACACAACTGCAAATAAATTGTTTTGCCTTTCTTGTTTTTTTTTTTAATATGATGGAAACATTTTTATTGTCAAATTAGATTGTGAGCTGTTTTTAATGTTTAATGGAGAGCAGCGACTCTGTCGCCGTCGCCGTCGCTGCCTCTGCCAGTTGCGGCGTCAGCGTGTTGTGCTTAAATTTAAAAAAAAATATTGCACAAACTGTTAACGAGCTGGTTTTGTGTTTTTATCTTATTTTAACCACATTTCAATTATTTTCCGCAATTAACTGTGAAAAGTAAAAATTCGTAGAGTCAAGCGTCAAGCAGAAAAAATGGAACAATAATTTAAGATACGCCGACGAGAAAATGCTCTAAAGAACAGTGTTAACGGAACTTATTTGAAGTGATTAAAATTGAAATAATTGGAGATGCATTTTTCGATCTCAAAACAATACAACAGTTTTAATATTAAATTTCTTATTATTATTTAAAAACTACTGTTCTGTGATCTGACACTAAACATCTCTAAGCTGATTTTATTAAATTGTTATAAAAAGATATTTTTGTTAGCTTACTAATATAAGGTCTTTGAGCTTACAATAACCGAGAAAACTTGCCCGAGTAATTTTTAATGTCATTATACGGAAAAATCACGTGATGATACGAGTAAACTTACTATAATATGAGTTCTATAATCTATTGCCTTGGGATCTACAAAGTAGCTTCTGTCGACTTGAATTTTCTTTGTCAAAAACAAGCACTTAGTATTTTAGAACCTGCGATATGAGCTCTAAAAACACATGTTTAATGAGCTTTAAACGAAATTCCAAGTAAGCTAATTATTAAAAATTGTTAGAAGGTTATTCATTTGTTATGTTATGGGTATTCAAAATCATATAACGAGGTCGAATGAATGAACGTTGGGGTTCAATAGCCGAAAACCGATAACCTATCGACGTTAGCCCAAAGTCGTTGTCTCAAGATCTTACAAGATCATGGCCATAACAAAAGCAATCTAAAGAAAATAATATATGTATATATAGAACACATATAGATGCTGATTATGATGAATGAAGTTGAATGTCATTCACATTTAATCGTTTAACAAGTCAATTGGTTGGCTACCAATACAAAACAATTGAATGGAAGCAGCGTCACAGTCTCGAGAGCGGAGAAAACCGCCTTCAACTACCTCCCAGCCAAGTGTCGAGTCAGTCGAAATTCTTTCAATTAATGGCAGCTGTTTCACAGATCTGGCATAGAGAAATGCATGGCATACAATTTTATTATATCAGCGGAACACTCGAATCAATTTATGTCGCTGGTGAAGCCCCGAAACGAAGGACTGACCAGATCCAGACACACAAAAACCGGGCACAAAACTTTACTTCAAATTACACACCAGACATGATGATGCATGTACATAATAAAATAAATTAAACTAAACAGACTTACCATGGAAAAAGTCCGATATTTTTAAAGTTTTTTGATGTTTTAAGTAAAAGTTTTTATTTCTGATTTTTGAAGGACTATCCTTAATATATGAATAAAGCTCGTTCAAAGTGAGCTGATTAAGAGTTGCTCCGTACACAGAAAAAAAAGCCATTCTAAAATCAAGCCTAAAATACTTAATTTAAGCCTGCATTTTTTAAGTATGTATTCAGGATTAAGTTGAACAATCAAGTCTATATCTGGATTATAATGGGAAAATTAGCCCAAATTACTTGATTCTCTCTCGGCCTCTCTCATTTCAACAGGTCCGGTGGCTCAGTGGTTAGAGTCGCCGACCTGTTTGAAAAATACCTGGGTTCGATTCCCCCAGTCAATTGCATTCAGACATTCCCTTCATTAAAAAAAAATGTTTAAAAAAAAAAACAATAAATAAAAAATGTTTTTTAAAAAAATTTATAAACCAAAAAATTTAAAAAAAAACAAAAAAAAAATGTTAAAATGAAAACATTTTTTTTTTTTTTTTTTTTTTTTAAGAATTTTAGGATTGATTTCGGGATTGAAAAAATCAAGTATTTCATACTTGGTTTAAGAAAATCCGAGATTTTTTTCTGTGTATATTAAAAAAAAAAAAAGGAAGGGGAAAGTTATAAATTATACTTTAGTAAAGTTCATGACAAATTTAAAGACTCTAGCTTTATATTTATATATTATTTCAAAATATAACAAGACGTGGTCAAATTTGAAAAACAATTTTTATACTCTCTATCTTTGTAATGCCAAAAATTTGTCCCTTTTGTCCCATAGTGAGAAACAGACTCAGATATAGATATCAGAAGATATTGTCTGTAGTAGTTCCCCCTGAGGGAATATCCACTTCGATCGTTTGAAATGTGATCTTGTGTTATACTGATAAAAAAAACCGCAAATTGCCGTGGATTATTTTGAGGCATAAATTAAATGTATGCATAAACAACCTTTTGCCTATAAATCAAAGAACGCAAATAACCATAATAACAATAACAGACAGCCCAAACAAAACATAACAATGACAGACGTCGTCGCCATAATAAACAACAAGCTCATTTGGCCGATAACCACGAAAAGTGTCACTGAGAATGGAATACACATGGAATAGATCACGTTTCTGCATTTCTCATACGTATGACCAGTTGCACCACGTTCAGGCACATTAGTTTTGTTACCGCTTCGATTACTGCTGTGTACTGTTGTGTTTCGGTTATATCTCAGCTCAAGTCTTGGCTAAAATCCTGCAAGTGATCCTATTCTAACTTGTGTGCAATTATTTCTAAATCTCAGCTAAATAAATATAATATCAACTTACGTCTAACTCTAAACGAAACAATCTCGATCTTAACCTTTAAGCTAGATTGAGCTGTATCTAAAGCTTATTAGCTTATTTTTAATGTAGTTTAATAAAATAAAATAAAAGTAAAAATAACTATTATCTAATAAAATTTAAGTGGATTATTAACATTCTAAATCTGAGCCTATCCTCAGTTATACGTAATTTTTATCTTAATTTTAATGCCAACATAAGCCAAACTAAAACTGAATTCAGTAAAGCTTTACATGATTCTGAGCTTAATTTTTACCAATCAGCTTATAACCACAACCAATCCAAATTTAATTTTAAACTTTAAAAAATTATTCATCTATGTATATACAGGGGTGGTCAAAAGTATTTACACAACACTTAAAGTTAATTGTACTCGTAATTTGAGCTTACTTCATGTAAAGTTTGGTATCAATGGAAAGGTCTTTTGAATTCCTTTCAAATGATACCAAAACTTGTTTAATCCGTTAAGTACCCACTGATAAATTTGAGTTTTTGTAAAAGTCAATTTTTTTGACTTTTTTCCTGGGTCTCAAACAAAAAATGTTTTGATGCAAAAAGTTTCTTCAAACAATTTAAATAGTGACTGCAAAAAAAAATTTTAAAAAATCTCTTCGCTAGTATTTTTTATAATTTTTTGAAAACTGCCAAAAAGGCACTTTTTGCACGAAAATGAGGAAAATGGGCCTTTTTGGCAGTTTTCAAAAAATTATTAAAAATATTAGCAAAAAGATTTTTTAAAATTTTTTTTTGCAGTCACTATTTAAATTGTTTGAAAAAACTTTTTGCATCAAAACATTTTTTGTTTGAGACCCAGGAAAAAAGTCAAAAAAATTGACTTTTACAAAAACTTAAATTTATCAGTGGGTACTTAATGGGTTAAGGAAACTTTTATATCATTTGAAAGGAATTCAAGAGACCTTTTCATTGATACCAAACTTTACCTGAAGTAAGTTCAAATTACGAGTAGATTTAACGTTAAGTGTTGTGTAAATACTTTTGACCACCTCTGTATATGTATATATTTCAAAATAAAGATAATATTATTAATAAATAAGTTATATTTAATGTACATATACAATAGAAAGTCAAATTTAAGATAATTAGCAAAAAGGAATCTTAACACATTTTTAAATTTAGGAGTAATACCAAAAATATTGTTTTTGTGTTTAAAAAATTTGGGATTTACCACTTTTTAGCATTTTTTTTCTTTATTGGTACTTTTTTTTAAATATTTTTTTTATTTTTCTATAGCCATTTTTAACGGTCACATTCTGACCAGTTTGCTGTAATTACCTTTAACTTTTATTTAGACTTAAAATTTAATTGAAGCCTAACCTAAATTTTATTCAACTTGTCCTGACTGTCTTTTCTTTGTGCCGCCAGAAAGGTAAGACCTAGGAGGATGCAGTTTTAGCACATTATAGCTAAGATAAATTCATTGTGCATGTCGTTTTGGGCATCGTTTTTCCTTATTTTCGGGCGATTGAAGCGAGCTAAAGCGGAACCCCCTTGATTATTTATTAACATAAATAAACTCAAGAATATAATAACAAATCTATCCCTAAACTAAACTTTAGCCTAATCTTCTCAAAAAACGAAAACGGATCCTAGCCTAAGCTGCCAAAAGTTAGCCTCGCTCTACATTTGGGCCCTCAAAGCGAGAGTAACGAGTGAAGTGGAGGTCATTTAATAGTCGAATATGCCCGCTCCAAGTACTTTGACTTGGCCATAAGCGTGTATGTATTTATGTAAATGTCAGTGTGAGTGTGTATATTTGTGTATGTATTATTATTGTTTAAAAACAGTTGTCCGTCGGTTCATTCAGCGAAATTGTTTTGGGTTTGTCATTTCGCAACTATTCGTATTGTTATTGTTATTTTTATTGTTATTGGTATTCGTATTTATTTCTACGATTGCAGTGGAAACTGCACTCATTTCAGACGGTTCTGTTCAAAGAGCAACGGGCGAGCGGGAGAGACAAACAGAAGACAAAAGAGAAAGATAGAGAGACAATAACTACGATAATTGCCTGTAATTTCAAGTTCAGCTTATGTAAATACATATGTGCGACAGAGAGATTTCAATGCTGAGACGTATACATATTATGCAACTTCCCACAAAGTAATTCCCACTAACTATAAATATGTATATATATAAC